>CATQJL010000316.1:29866548-29926512 GCA_958299035.1 Cylicocyclus nassatus
AAGTCCAGGCTCATTACGAAGTACGACCGACTCTCAGGCACACTACGTGAGAGGCATTGCGAAAACGAAAGTCTTCCCAAGATCCACCAACCTCAAGAACATGTTGCTCTAAATGATTGCGTAAGTGCAAGGATCACGGTTGTCGGCAGCATTCATCTAACACCGCAAGCCACTAAATTTCTCAGTCTTGGGCCATCGTTCTCGCCATCGCAAAACATCAATGCTTCCACTTGTCGCAAGGTAGTCGGCAGCTTACATAGGTTGCGAGATATGCTGAGGTTCAAAGCTGCACAAGAAAATTCCCTTTTGCCATCAACGGTCAATCCTTTGCTAATGTCTATACCATTCCCTCGTTCTTACTATAAAGAACCAAAACCAGTGCTCTCCGTTGATTCTAAATTCCGTGTGCTTTCGACTGAAATTGCCAGAGTTTTGAATGATTTCAAACGCGTACGCCAGACTAATCTGACGCAAGAAGAATGGCAAGGCTTCAAAGATGTACGCAGTTTGCTCAATCAAAAAACCATCCGCGTCTCAGTTAGTGACAAAGGTGGCGAGTTTGTAATAATGCCGCAATCCTTAGATCGAGAGATTGCAGAATTGCACCTCTCAGACGCGACAATTTACAAGCAGACTACGAAGCGAGACTTCCAGATGCAGTGTAAAAAGTTGAACGAAGTATGGGTTGATGTTGCAAAAGCTGCAGGGCTTGATAAGAAATTGATCGGCAGACTGAAATTGGACAATCCAAACTGTCCAGTTTTCTATCATCTGGTCAAGACTCACAAGTTATCAACGTCCGAGCACCACTCCATGTCACCAGCCGCCTATAAAATTCGCCCCATAATAAGCTGTGTTGGCGGACCCACCGATAGAATATCATGGTTTCTCAACAAGATCTTGAGCCAGCTGTTACCAAAGGTGCCATCGCATTTGTCCAACACTCGTCATTTCATAAGGCAGTTGCGAGATGCGAATATTGAACATGATAGTGTCATCGAGTCCTTTGACGTAACATCTTTGTACACTAATGTTCAAAACGACGCCGCACTGCAAGCACTCTCCGAGATGCTGGACGTCTACTACAACGATATGGTCACCTTTGGACTGAGCAAAGCGTGCATACTGATCCTCATCCAGGAATGTTTAAAGTGTAACATCTTCAAATGGTCTGGGAATTACTACGCCCAGATCAGAGGGCTGGCTATGGGTCAACGACTTGCACCAGCCCTTGCGATTTGTTTCATGAGTAAGGTAGAGGAGCCAGTACTAGCACGCTTGCCCATAATGTACTGTCGCTACATCGATGACTGCTGCGTAATAACATCAACGCAGTCCGAAATGGACGAGTGTTTCGAGCTCTTAAATCAGCAGTCACAGTACATTCGCTTCACCAGAGAGACCCCGCACGATGGGTGGCTTCCCTTCCTGAACACACAGATACATCTGTCTCGTGGTACGTTTCGAATGAAGTGGTACAGGAAAGGAAGCTCGAAGAATATCCTAATACACGCCAAGTCAGCGCATCCTACAGCAATGAAGTGCGCGGTTCTTCGGAACATGTATCGAACGGCTGTAGAAGTAAGTACTGGCGAACAAGAACGTCTTGAATCGAAACAGCTGGCAGCAGAAATTGCGCGTAGTAACGGCTACACATGTCTAAAGACTCGAAAATCACGATGTACGACCCGTAGTCAAACTATACGCGACGACAAGAACAAAATCCCACTTTGCGTACCTTTTATCTCCGACAAAGTAAGTGCGGCTATAAGACAGTGCATTGTCCGAGCACAACTGCAGAATGATGTTATGCTGGTGAATATCCCGAATGATAGTATCAGGAAGCAGTTAGTGCGAAACAGGTTATACGACGTAGAATGCATATCAGACCAATGTATTGTTTGCCCACACGGAAAAGTAGGAGATTGCGCGAAGTGGGGAGTTGTATATCAATTAGAATGTCTGAGCTGTAAAGCTTTATATATAGGCGAGACAGGCAGAGCGTTGAGCATCAGAGTCAGAGAGCATCTAGCCGACAAAAGGCGTGGGAACTTGGTATCACCGTTAGGCAAGCACAAGTTCGAAGCACACAATGGCGCAGAATTTGATGTGAAATGTATAATCTTAGCACACGAGACTGAAATTTCTGCGAGAAAAACCTTGGAAGCCTTGTGGATTTCCATCAAGAGTCCAAGCATCAACAACAAGAATGAATGCCTGACGATAACTGATGATCTTTTGCCCTTCCTATCATTATGTGAGCAGTAGCCCTACCCATATAAAGACGTGACACACGAGTGACACTCAGTACCGTCCGTCTACAACATCAGTGTGCGGCTACCGTCCGTTACTTCGGTGCGGACTACTAACATCGATATCGCGGTGAATCGAGGGTTGGTTTCTTCTTTTTCGACGTGCATCTCAGTGCGTTGTGCATGGGACAACGTCTGGACTCGATGAGTACGGGAATGGCGTTTGGCGGCGTAGTCTCACAGATCAAAACTGCAATCTTCTTTCAGGCCTCCGAAGAAGACGAAACGTGTCGAAACGTAAGGCAATAAAAGATTCACCGTAAAAATTTGGGCTCGGCAAAACATCAACATATTCATGAACACCAATGCCCAGATTCAGAGAAGAGAGAACTTGGAGTTTACATAATCGTCATCTTATAGAGTTTGCTTTGCTCTATCGAATGGTATCCTGATGTCTATTTAGAATGAGAAATGTGTAACTTATTATAGCGAAAACTCAGAAATGAAAAGACTTAAGGGACAACCTAATATATTACTACATCAGGAGTATTGACTCTATGTGCAGAAAGAGGAAAAAAATCGAAATCTCGTTCGTCGATGATTTGTGAAGGAGCAGAAGTAGAGTTTCCAAAGAGAGAAAAGGATAACATCGGAATTTCTTTTAAGTGTTGGTGAATTTCAAACAAAACAATATGTCGATACGCAGTCTTATTGAAAGTAGGCTGCCAACTAAGTTTTATCTTATGCCATGATTTTGATAATTGATTATGCTGTGATTATTTTTACTACTATCTAACAGGTTTTAGCTTTTTATTTGTGTTAAAAAATGGCAAATTGTAAACAGGAAACTCATGAAACTAAGAGATCTTCATCATACCGTACTGATAGGAACCGAACGAAGCCGGGTATACCAGCTAGTAATAAATAGGCTCGTTGTAACCTAGGTCAAATTAGATAATCTCCTCGAAGATCATATGAGGTTGGGTGAAATGACGACTGGCCACTTCTCCATGCCATATGCAACGCCACCTGAGGGAGAAATTCAGTTCCAGTTCGGCAGGAAGTTTATTTCTTGATCAAATTACGAGAGATGAACCGAGCGATAATTTGGCGCAAATAGTGCGCGTGTGCTGAGAGTCAGATTTCGGGAAAAATTCGGGAAAAAGTTGTTTCCGAGTAACTTTACTAACCTCATGTTGCTGAATACTGTAGACGAATCCAAAAATGGAAATAAATCTCTTCTCACCTGCTTTAAAGAACAACGGCATTCCATTTCTTTCTTTTTTTTTGTCCTTATATCGATACAACTTTCAGTAACAGTACCAACTGATTTGGCGTAACGTCTAAAAGCTTTACTCACCAAGCTTTATTTCTGATTTTCTATCATTTTCATCTTTTAACGAAATTTCCGTACATAGGCAGTCTTCTAACTTTGATTCTCTCTACGATCTAACTGTATCCGGCTAAACATTAAATGATTTCATCAGAGCTCACAACAAGGTTATCGAAACGTGTGGTACATGCACGATAAATTCGCCTTTTATCAAAGTGGGAGCGCTTGCCGATGTAGTCAGCGATACCAACAAAAAAAATCTGAGCCACGTGGACAACTGTCGTCCTGCTTCCAACGTATCAAAATCGAAAGCTCCCTGAAGGGCGCCAGCACATTTCTGGAGTGGGGAAAGCCGGCTTCGCGTAGGAGGTGATATCTTGGGTAAACACTACCTTCGTCAAAACCGGCAGCTGCTTGCGAATGCTGCTATGTGAGTGAGTCTTGTCTGCCCGGGATCCGCAGTTGATGTCAATAGAGTTAGCACCCACAGCAATCATAATGATTGCGCAACATGTCTTACGGCGGTAGTAGTGGTTGCCGATGCTGATGGGCCGCTAATTGTCAAGAATTCCGATAAATTTAGTAGTTGTGTATCTCGAGTTCCTAGCGAATATTCGGGTTAACACCAGCGCTCGTCTGACGGCCAAAGGCGAAGGAAAAGGGCCTGTGTGTGATGTTGCGTTTGTGGTTTTGGGATGAAGGATTCATGACGGTGTGACGACAGCCTCATTGCTTTCTGGCACACTCCAAACAGTTACTTGTACAGTTTAATAACTGTTGATGGCCAGGTAGCGGATGTGATGACGATTCGGAACGAGACAATGTAATTGTAGTGGATTATGCCCGAATTTGGTCTCCTCTACCTGAATCCCCAAGGCTGCAGCCCTGCATCTAGCAGCAGCGGTTCGAACATCCTCTTAATTACCTTAACATCTTCTCCGCAAGATGCATTTTATGGAGAATCGATTGTCCTGCTGGAGCACAAAGCAAGGGTGTATGCGATTGTAACGGAGGTTACTCTGGCGCTGCTAACGGACATAAAAGGATTGGCCATCTGAACAAACCATTCCAATATCGATCCTATTGATTTGTTAATATCAACATTCGCGGCAATAAGCTTGTTCGCGTTTTTGTAAAGTGTGCGCACATAATAGGGTCAGATTAAATCTCCTGCAAACATCAAGACGTTTTGCGCCAGTCAGACTTCAACCTGATATGCGTGGCACAACACTCCGCCCTCTTCACGCTCTACTTATTGGGTGAGTAGCCGGCTTCCTGCGACGCGGCGTAAACATGCATGGTCCAAGGATACGAGTAAGCACAATTATATGGCTGCTTATATATTAGGTTGGAAACTAAGTTTTGCAACTGGTCTCATAACTTCCCTCTCACTCAACATGGCGCACTCAAATTTTGTCACTGCGTTGGTTATTACGTAAGCTACAAGCGCAGCTGCTGTCCTACCAAATTTTGACGTCGCAGTGAGGATTACAGTAGGTGCATGGTATGTAGGGGAAAAATTCAAAGTTTGACGGATTTGGCTGAAACTTGGCATAGTGGTGTTATCCGACATGCTGATTACGAAAACGATGGTGAAATTGCGTGCTAAGGGCTTTTTCATAGGATTACTGTAGGTGTACGATATGGAGTCTCACCTTAAACAAGGTAAAAGGTGTTGATTCAACAAATGAATGTGATGTTCGCGTTTGGCAGGTCAAATAACCTTACTATGTAAAGTCTCGGCGGAATTTGAGCTTCGGACTCTTTAGTCATTGACGGTCGTCCACAGCAGCTCTTGCGTACATCGACTCGTTCGAATTTATGAGGACGCCAAATCTCGACAAACCCCTAAATTTTGTTTTTTTTTTCTTACTAGGCCAAAGGAGTCAACCTCTAGCAATAATTTGTAGACGAATCCGGATTACTGCGCATGGTCTAGGCTGCCAAAGGCTTCATTTTAACTTGAAACCCCAAAAATTCTCAAATTTCACTAGTTTTTGAAAAACGCCTGAGACTTTTCTATTTCGTGTTCAAAATTCAGACAATTTGTGCTCACTTGTAGCTCACATTGCATTCTACATAATGCCAAGGTTTGAGTGCGCCATATCCAAAGAGAGTGAAGTTATGAAACCAGTTGCAAAACTTAGTTTCCAGCCTAATAATACCTATTCATAATCAGAACGCGGTTTGGAAATAGTTCAAAAAATATAAGGAGTGAAAAGGAAGAGAATGGAACAAACAATGTTTGCGGAAATAAATCGGCGCTATGCGCTTCTTATGGGACACACGAAATAATTCGCAGGGCATAGACCTCTGGCAGTATTATCATCCCGAGCTCCGTCGGCAGTGCGCGATGTCATAATGTCAACTTACAAGGAGAGGATACCTAGTCGAAGCACCAATCCAAGGGAAACATACATCATCTGAAAGCGCTTGAAAAGCTGATTCCAAACCTACAGTTTCAGACTGCGAAACGGTTTTGTAGAAAGAGTTTTGAGGGGTATTTCCCTCTGGGGTTAAGGCGCCCTTCAGATGTTGGCTCTTGTCTACGAGCATTATAGAAACACAAAATGGCGTAATGGTAATAAATCTGAATGGAGATTACAATGAGGATTATAATACTCACATTACTTTGGTTTTTTCAACACCTCTAACTTCGATTAACACCAATATCATCAAAAATCAGGCTTTAGGGCTCCAAAGTCATTTAGAAGCTCAATTTTGCAAAAATTGCGATAGCGTTGCATGCGAAGGAATTAAAATTTTGACACTTTCCCTATCAAGCAAGTCACTTACCACTGGCCAGTTGCCACCAGTTGATATTCCTCTACAGTGCTCATAGATAAGGGGAGACCTGCTGGAGGGCGCTTCAACCCCAGATGGGAACACCCCTCATACCTCCTTCAACAAAATCGTTCCACAGCTAGAAACTACAGATTGAGATGCGTTTCAAGCGTTTTAAGATGATATATGTTTCATTTGAGTTGGTGCTTTCGACTAGGTATCCTCTCCTTGTTAGGTCCGCCTCAGCTGGTCTTGGGGTTCCTTCTTAGGGTTCGCTGCAGCGGTTCTTAGGGTTCGCTGCAACGGCGCACGCCGCGTACGCCGCGTAAGCCGTGCAGCGCAATGGAAATATGCTCACGGCAGCAGAGCTCCACTTTTTTTGATGTATCTCTGTAATTGCTTATTATTACGAGCGTCATTTCGTCATTTATTTCTGTACAGCCTTGACCCTAGATACGTTATGTGAACTGTGAAGTCAGCGCCGAAACTTGAATGGTGTTTTGTGAGCGAAGAAAACAAACTGCGGCAACAACGGCGCACTCAAATTTGCAATTGCAGTCTAACAGTACGAAGAAGAAAAAACCTTTTCATCCAATGATGTGTTTGTAAGGGGATGTTAACAGCGCAAATATACAACCAGATACAACAATACAACCATACAACCGTATATTACCAATGTATAACCAGATGACGCAATGTGCAGTCAGTTACGATACAAAATATGAAACTCAATAGTAGAGGGAGCACAACAACCTAACAAGGAAAGGATACTCGGTCACCGTGGCCATTTGGAATGCTATCTACACTGTAAGATGCAACTCGAAACGCTGATTCCAAATCTGTGCTTGATATCTGCGAAACGATCTTCTGAAGGAATATGAACTTTTTTCGTAGAAAATTTGCGTATTTTTGTGTAGTTAAAATCACCAGATTTGTTCTAATTTTCCATTTGAAGCTATTGAAGAGAATCTTTGAAGGAACACTGTTGTATTATACCTATCTAAATCATACCATTTGAAAAGGAAAGGAAAATTTTTATTGATGATTTTGACCTTCCGCAGTAACGCAGTTTATTCATGGAAAAATAATCATAACTCCATCCAGATTATCGTTTCGCAGATATGGAAGACAGTATTCGAACCAGCATTAATAGGCGCATTTTTCGATATACGAATCATTATGAATGGCCGCGGTGACCAAGTATCCTTCCCTTGTAAGTCATTCCATCAATCGTTGATATAGACAAAGGATAGACAGGATAAACAAAGCAAAAGAGAGGAAGAAATGCATAATGTGAAGGAACACTATTTAGGGCCACGAATGTGCAGCAAATATAGAGATACATCAAAAAAAGTGGAACTCTGCTGCCGTGAGCATATTTCCATTGCGCTGCAGCGGCGTACGCGGCGTACACGGCATGCGCGGCGTAGTATGAAGAAACTCTTAGATTACGAAATTTTAGAACGAACGATAGTCTCGTTTACAATCAAACATGTGTGAAAAATCATCAACAAAAGTCTTTCACATCAAAGAAAACAAAGGATCTCTCTATTCCACCTTAGCTGGTATCACTTTTGTGTAAGTAGGAGCGTGCGATCACTCTAATGTTCATTTTATTGCTTTCAGGATGACCGCCAAAAGCAGAGACTACATATTGTACATGTTCGATGATGGCAACTGCGAGGTAAGTAGTTGCCAGCGTTATTCTTACTCAGGGTTCAGCACAAATGTCCTGAAGTTGAACTGGAACTCGTTTATAGGACGAATATTAGCACGCTAATGACGAACCATTTTTTGAAGCTTTTGTACGTGTGGCTAGGACGTTTCCGTGCAGTTTTACACCACGCTTGCCTATATGTATGTATGCATGTATCTACGCATGAAATATAAAACGCGCGGGCTTCGCCACTTGTCGCAAGCTCCGCCCACTCCATCCAAATGCAGGTTTGTCAAATTTTCAAGAATCTATGCAATTTTGCCAATTTGGAAAATGGGCGGAGTTTGCCGTGGAGGGAGCGGAGCTTAAGCGAATAAGGGCGTGGCCTGGTTTAAAGTTGTCTAAAGTTTTTGAGATCTACGACTGCTCCCGTATTTTTTGTGCACAAAAAAGCGTTTTTGTGAGGGGCTCCGGAGTGGGCCATTTGCCAAAAAGGGCGAGGCTATCATCTAAAGTACATCTAAATTATGGTGAGCACAAACGAGGAGAATTGAACAAATAGGATTGAAATTAAGGAAGACGCGCATTACTACGCGGCACTCGTCAAAGTGTTAAATGGCATCTAAGATATGTTAGACATACCGTCCCCTCCACAGATCGTGCTACTCTTGTGGCGTCGCCGACGTGCCACGTGTGACTAATACATTGGCAATGTTGGCAGCAACACGTTGGCAACATGCAGCAACATGTTGGCGTAGCCAAAATGTTCTGCCAACATGTTGGGGCATGTTGCAAACATGTTGTTGCCACGTTGTTAACATGTTAGCCACACGTGACAGGTCTGAGACGCAGACCAAGGGTAGCACGATTTGTGGAGGGGACTACGGTGCTGGCCAAAATTATAGGTCCACTCTAAAAGATGCCATAACTCACTTTGTTGTAAATGAAATTCTCCAAAATTTGGAAGAGACGTGTGTTTACCAGCCTACTATCAGTCTTCAATACGGTTCTCGTTTTGGTTTGATAATTCAAGAAAAAATTAGAAATTTTGAAAAAAGCAGGCTTGAAGGCTGGCCAAAATTATAGGTCCACCTGGAGTTTTTACTGATTAAAGCATTTCTTAGCTCCCGAATTTTTTTAGGTAGGCACACATCCAAAAACGTTGAACAGCTGCATTGGTCAAGCTGTGTCATACCTCCAAAAAGAACTGATTATCTGCTCTTTTTGTCTTGAAGATGCACTCACATGTATTTCGCTCCACAAACCTGCGTTGAGTAAGAAATACTGCAGTTTCTCAGCTGGATCGGAAGGGACGGGGTTTCATCTATCTTCTGGATGCTTTTTGACGTGAGCATTGAGGAAAAAATCCGATTTTGCTGCTGGAGCAAATCTGACATTGACAGTACTGCAATCCTGAGCTCAAATTTCTGTCTTCAAACTTCTTTTACAATGTTCTCAGAAGCATTGAGTAAAGTAAAGGCATTGCTTCTATGAAGGGGAGTCCGTATACCATAGTTACAACTTTCTAAAGATCCTAGCATTCGAGATAATTACTGAAATCACTCTGCAGAAACCGATTACGACAAGCACCAAAGCTACTTGTGGCTCCGATCAAAATTTTCAGAAGAATCATGTGCTAACATACACTACAAGCTGTATCCACTATCTAGTAAATAATTACTGTCAAAAATCTTTGGATCTGCGTAACACCATCATTACGTTGCACACACAACTCATGTTTCGAAAAAGAAGCAGGCACCTTTGTGGACACTTGCGAGTATGGCGAACAGCTTTATTCTTGTGTAAAAAATGCTTCTACAATATCTTGAGGTTATAATGACAATGCATAAAGGGTTTTAGGGCAGCAACTGAGGAATACTCTGCCGATTAAGCCGATGTCAGATTTGCTTCAGCAGCTAAAAGTCGGATTTTTTCTCCAATGCTCACGTCAAAAAGCATCCAGAAGATAGATGAAACCCCTTCCCTTCCGATCCAGCTGAGAAACTGCAGAATTTCTTACTCAACGCGGGTTTGTGGAGCGAAATACATGTGAGTGCATCCTCAAGGTAAAAACGCAGATAATCAGTTCTTTTTGGAGGTATGACACAGCTTGACCAAAGCAGCTGTTTAACCTTTTTGGATGTGTGCCTACCTAAAAAAATTCGGGAGCTAAGAAGTGCTTCAATCAGTTAAAACTTCAGGTGGACCTATAATTTTGGCCAGCCTTCAACCTGCTTTTTTCAAAATTTCTAATTTTTTCTTGAATAATCAAACGAAAAGGAGAACCGTTTTGAAGACTGATAGTAGGCTGGTAAACACACGTCTCTACCAAATTCTGGAAAATTTCATTCACAACAGAGTGAGTTATGGCATTTTTTAGAGTGGACCTATAATTTTGGCCAGCACTGTATACATACAGTTGTTCTCCAAACATGCTCACCTTCCATCTAGTACATGACTGACAGGTTGATCACATGACACCAATTGATATGCATGTATTCAATGTTACTTCTGAATTATGTAAGAAGTTTTGGTCTTTTATGCCATAATATCTGTTTTTGGGTTTGGTGATCTAGACCATCACGAAACTAAACGGGTTGTTTCGGAGCACTAATATCTGAAAGTTTGCTTATCTTATTCATTTATTCTCATCTTGTCGCTCATCCTAGGCGGCCGTGTTTTTGCTCGCTCTCTCTGTCTTAGCATTTTCTTTTACTATCTTTCGTTCTTTTCAATAACTTTTGGTGTAGTACTGAGCTACCTTTCCTTCTCAAACTCTATAATCTCTGTGGCACATACTTATTGCCTCTGTCAATCTATTTCTGTCACTACTCTCATTTTCATCCTCATCGTTTTTCTTCCTTCTTGCAATCGATAGGTCATAGGTCATGTCAACTCGATCGGGTAGATCAAACAGTCAAGTGTCATCTTCTCGCGTAACAAGGAAGAAGGCTTCATCTAACTTGACACAGAGCGTCCTGAACGAGAATAATGGTGACAACAAGGTTGATCAGGGGGAAGATTTCAGTGGACTGTCCACAAGCGAAATCATCAGCGGGATTTTAGAAAGGAACAACGACCCAGTTATCGAGCGAATGGTACTAGCGCTCAAATCTAGAATCCCTGAAGACGTCGAAGCTGAGAAAAGAGCTAGAAGCATAGTCTTGACGGGTTTGAAAGAGTCGGATCCTACGAAGCCTCTTTTGGAAAGAAAAGAAGAACTGGAGAAGGACGTCGCTAAGGTACTGGAGGTCTTGCATGTGGACGGATGGCCTTCTGAGATCTACCGCATGGGAAGGTATGATAGTAGCAGACCGAGATTAGTGAAACTGGTGTTCCCTTCTCGTTCTTTCTGGACGCAGGCGCTTTCGAACGCTTACCTTCTACGTCGCTCTGAGTTGCAGAACGTCTTCGTCCGAAGAAGCATGACGGCGGCAGAACGCGCCCAAGACTTCGAGCTAAGGCAAGAAGCCAGGGAAAGGAATAAAGGCAAGGTCACCAAAGAATGGGTTGTATACCGTGGTGAGCTTCGCCGCACGTCGGATTTACCTAAGCGTTCTTTTCAGGGAAACCTGTAGCCCCGCCCAACTTCTCTGCACTTCGTTGTTTTCTTTTTAACTCTCGTAGCTTAGTGAACAAAATTTTTCTTCTTCACACATTTTTAGCTTTTCACACACCGGACATCGTATGTATCACCGAAACCTGGCTGAACGACAAAATTCGCGATTTTGAGGTTGTTGCAGATTTTCCTTATTCCATCTACCGAGCGGACAGGAAACATCGGAGGGGAGGAGGGGTTTGCTGCCTGGTTAAGGATGAGTTTGTGGTCGAACAAATAGGAGTTACGCAAAATCACTACTGGGACCTCCTCTGCCTCAACATCTGGTCCAGTTGTTCTCTCTCATCTTTGAGATTCATCGTTGTCTATCGCCCTCCTTCATCTGATTCTCGCAGCGATGGTGAATTAGTTGATGCTCTACTCAGTTTCTGTTCACTTCCAGTTGTGCCAATCATACTTGGCGACTTCAACATTGACTTCTCTTCTCTGACACCTCATTCTGATAACAAACTCTCTTCACTCGTCCACTATTGCAATCTCTCACAGTTCGTTGACTTTCCTACCAGAATAAATTCAACCATTGACTTGATTTTTGCACCTGACACTACAGTTCACAACGTCAAGGCACATGCCCCTTTCGGGACCTCAGATCACAGCGTTATAAGTTTTGACGCCGCATTCAATTCAAGTAGGGCCGCTTATATTCCATATCCAGACTTTCGAAATGCTGATTTCTCAGGAATCAACAGTGCCTTACAAAATGTCGACTGGTACGGAGTTTTCAATAATTGGGAATCCGTGGACGATCTGTATTGCCGTTTTTGTAAAGTATTATACCAAATACTGCCCAAACATGTGCCTTTTCGTTTTGAATCCCCTAAAGTTAGGAAATATCCCTCACACATTCAGAATCTGTTAGAGCAAAAATCCAAGCTTTTTTCTCAGTTCCAAGATCCCCTGAATAGCCAGCTTTACCGGAAAGTATGTACAGATCTTAGGCATCACATTAAGAAATATCTAGCCAATCGGGAAAGGCGACTTGCGAGCAGCAACTCCAGGGAACTTTACCAATACCTCAGCTATAGAGCTAAAGGGCAGCAAAAATTGTCGTTCTTGATCGACGAATACGGTAACTCTATCATAAGTGACAAGGACAAGGCGAGGGCTTTGGGAGAGTATTTCGCCAGTTTTTTCACTCCATCTAATTCCGAAAATGTTGAAATTTTACCAACATCTTGTTGCGCTATCAATCGTGTAAGTATGAGTTGTGCAGCAATATTCGTCGAACCTACAAAGGTGTTCCATATTCTGCGAAAATTCAAGGGATCCACTTCTGTAGTATATGATGGACTGCCTCAGATTATTTATAGGAAATGTGCGCATACCCTAGCCTTCCCTTTGTCACTTATTTTCAATGCTTCCTTATCATTAGGAGTAGTTCCTAAAATATGGAAAGAAGCGCTAATAACAGCTATTCCCAAACGCGAAAACAACACTACTATTTCGAATTTCCGCCCTATCAGCATAACCGCACCTTGCGGCAAAGTTCTAGAAAAAATTGTCAAGGAGCGCTTACTCGATTGGCTAGACAGCAATAAAGTTTTTCCATCTGCCCAAAACGGGTTTCTTCCTGGAGGATCAACTACAGCTTTACTCTCGGACTCCCTCTTTGATTGGGTTAGCGCGGTGAATCAAGGAAAATCAGTTGACGTTGTATTTTTTGATTTGTCCAAAGCATTCGATAGAGTCAATCATTCCAAATTACTTCTCAAGCTTGAGAATTACGGAATTCGAGGGCAATTGTTGTCTTGGCTTGCGTCCTATCTTCATGATCGAGGCATGACTGTTCGAGTTGGAAACAGTTATTCGAAGCGATTTTGCTGTGATAGTGGAGTCCCTCAGGGAGGGATACTTTCTCCTCTTCTCTTCTTAACCTATACCGCAGAGTTGCCTTCTGTGCTTAGAACTCATCCAAATATCAAAATTCAAGTTTTTGCTGACGATGTTAAAATCTATTTTTGCTACAATGAGGAAGAGTACTCTGAAGCATATACAGCGATTTCTTCTGCAATAGGAAAAATGATTTTTTGGTCTAAGAAGTGGGATCTTCCCGTTAATGCACTTAAATCCAAAGTGCTCCATATCGGCAACTCTGAATTTCGTGACTATTTTTGCGACGGGGTCGTCCTGGAGCGCTGTAGCAATACAAAAGATCTTGGCATTTTTGTAGACGATCAGCTAAATTTTAATTTCCACTTTGATTCAGTGGTTAAAAAAGCTCTGTCAGCGCTGTTCGTTCTACTAAGAAGCATTCAGAGCAATAACCCAGTCCTCCTTGTGCGGCTCTATAAGACATACGTTTTGCCACATTTAGAATATGCATCACCGGTCTGGAGTCCATTTGTAAAGAAGAACATTGAAAAGTTAGAGAAGGTCCAGAAAACATTTACCAGAATTCTCTACTACAGATGTTATCCCAGACCGGATTATCCTCAAACTCTGCCATCGTACAGTACTAGACTGGCTACGCTTAAATTGCATAGCCTGAAATATAGACGCATATGTAATGACTTAGTCCTATGTTTTCGCATTCTTAGACTTGAAACAAGACTAATTCCTAGCCGTTACTGGATTTTCAGACCTTGTGGAAGAACTGGCGGTTTCGGTTTGTCTTACAGGAAGTTAGGACGTAAAAAGTTGTCAATAGCTTTTAATTCTTTTGTGTGCCGTTCCGCCAGATGGCTCAATCTTTTACCATGCGAAATTATCTCGTCCAAGAATTCTGCAGAGTTTCGAAAAAAATTAGCTTCCATAGATGTCCTGCAGACTTTGAGAATCGCTGATGTTTAGCCTGCTGTATTCATACTGCACATCTTTTTTTTCTGTTGGAATTTTTTGTTTTTTGCACACCATGCCAAAAGAAAAACAAAGCAAAAGAAATTCTTTCTCTTTGACCCTTTGTCAGGCATGACTACAGCATTGACGAAATCATTTCTATCGTTCTTCTAAGATATCCAGACAGGTTTGCAGTCTCTTCGCTCAGCCGTTTGAGGAAACTGAAGCTGGCGCGCCCCTCTTCCTTGAAATCCCCCCTTCTCGCTCGCCCAGGGTCCCTGGCGGATTCGTCCGCAAAGGGTTAAGTGGTCAGCCAGCCCTGGTAAGTGCGGTCATCCAACGCGTCCGGGTAAGGGAACAAGATTTCGGCAGAGGAATACTCGCCACAGAAGAAGGAGAACGACCTGCACTTCGGGCGGAGCATTTTACCTGCCTCACCTGTCTATCATGAACTCTGTGTAACATTTCGTGTGATAATATTTCCTGCTATTGATTACTTGTGTTCTTTTTGGCACACTTTTGGTGTATTTTAAATAAATAAATAAATAAATTTATTTACTTCGCGCTAGGAGTTTCACAGCAGGAGATCTGGTAAAACATAAACCACAAAAGGAAGAAACATATCATCGCGTCACCTCAAGTCTAGTCTACATATAGAAAGAATAATGTACGGATCAGAAGTAAGTTGTGGGATTGATAACAAACCTGCACTGGTCAAACTCAGTGGAAAAGAACCCATGCCTTTCGGCAGCAAAGAACTATTTCAAAGAACTTATATTAATGAATCGGAAGTAGGGCTGGCGGGTACACTGGCAATGCCCGCCCAACATGGGTTGCTGAGGAGGGTCCTCTGCTCCAAAAAATGCCAATGTTGCACACTGACAAGCGTCATTCTACCGCTAGCAATCCATACCCAAAATATCCTATGCAGAAGGTAGGTTGGGGTTGAATTACATGATGGAGGCCAAAGTCAGTAGCGGATCCAAATACAGCGAAGAAAAGTAGATTATCTGACTGCACTGGTACAGTAGAATCATCAGAAAGTGTGATGGCGCATAAACACATTGATGGCACTGAAAACCCCGCTTGAAGCGTAGACGAACCCAAGAACGTAGAGCGTAAGTCATAATTTATTCCGCACAGCACGATTCATCAACAAGGAGGAAGAGCATTTATCAACCATACCTGAAAAAGAGCAAACAAAAACGAACATTGATCAGAGAAAAGGGACAAAACCCATAAGACATAAACCTCCCTCGCCCAAACAGGCAATTAGTTTCTACCTGAATTAGATGAACATTAAGATCACATGAGTACGAATCTCTCTGGACAGACTGAGGAGTTTCTATTTTTTGTGAAACTTTTTTGTAAGCTTAACTACTTTCAGCGAAGTCAATTTTTGAACCTTTTTGTTTAAGACTTCTTGAGGGCAAAAAATCAATCTAGAGTAAAAAAACTTGACCCAACCTTAAATCATTTCTTGGGCCATAAATGGATCTCAAAAAAATAAGCCGCCATTAATAGATCTAGAATTGTAAACTTTGATAAATATCTCCAGTTTACGACTGAGCAAAGCGATAGATATTTAGGGTAAGATAAGACTTCTAATCATCCTCCTCATGCAGATTTGTTGGCTGTTGCAAGTAGATGCGCAGAAAGAAGGTTGTCAAATGCTGTAAATGTTTTTATAACATCGTTAAGCTAAGATAGTGTTTTTTGAACTCTTTTTGTTATTTTCTCAGCTTTTTCACATGTTGATGTTTTTCTTGCCATTGAACATAGTACTGAATCATAGTACCTCAAAGATCTCGGAATAATTGTGCGACTTCGTGGGATACTTCTCTTCTCGAACATGCTCGAAGCCAAAGCGTGCAGAGACCTGTTCGTACAATTCATTCTTTCTTCCATGCTAGGCAGTCAAGCACAACCTTAACTTCAGCAAAGAAAGAGAATGTGTCAGCTTTTTTTCTTACATGAACTATATCTGCAGTTATCTTACAGGAGGTTGGGTGCTATTTCGACAAGGGTGGTGACGAATGGTGCTGTTGCAATACAGATCTCTGCAATTATAACTTCACGTTGACCACTACTACTATCTTACCTTCGCCTACTAAAGCATCCACGCATAAGCCTTCGACTATATTCACAAAAGTTTCTTCTACTCATACCTCTACACTTTCACCTACACCCGCACTATCTACACAACATTCTTCTTCCTCGTCTCCAGCATCAACAACTCTTTCAACATCGCAACCTGTATTCGACAATTCTTTTCTTCTTGTACAGAGTGTTTCTATCGTTTTGTACAATATAGCAACAAATACCTAAATTACGCATTTCTTTTTCATTTTATGGAATCGCTCAAAATGCTCCATAACAATAAAATCATAAATGTAAATAATATAGTGAAGTATGAACAGAAACGATCGAAGTACAGCTCATCATGTCCTCTGAGCCTAATCACAATTAGATGGGTACGAACAGTACGAAGCTTGCATGGACAGTGCAATGACAAGCAAATATAGATGCTGGTAGCAGAATTATAACTCAATAAGAAATGGGACTCATCTCTCTCTTACCAGCACAAGGATCATTGACATGCCACACCGGGAATGAAGCAAGTATGAGTGATATATTTTGAGCAATTCATTAATTTTTAACGAAAGTCTAGAAATTTGGTGAAAATACAAAGGTATGCAACTTTCCTTTCAAGCCTGTATTAATCTATCTGTGTGCTTACTTTGTTCAAGACGGGTTGAATAATCAAAAATCAGTAGCAGCTAAATTTGATTACCGTACATTTGAATCGGTCAAGCTTTGAAAAGCGAAGTTGGTTTGTCTATCTATGTTGAGCAGATTTCCTACAAAGTAAAAATTACTAGGCTTTCTAATGCTTTAATCCTGATGTTACGGCACTGAGTCTTGGACTAGTTGTTTAACCACATAAATATCACATTTTCTGAAGCCTTACTGTAATTTATCACCGAGAGTGGGGTAGAAAAGTATTGCAAGCTACGTCGCGAATGAAACATAAGATAAAGGCTGTTGAGCGGGGTCATATTCTTTTGGTAGTTGACTCAGACCTCTGACTGCAGTTGAAAGTCGTGAATTTTTGAAATCCCAAAAAATGTGCACACTGTTTAATTGTAAATAACTCTCTTGTAATGAAGTCTTTCGAGAAGCTTAAGGTACCATTTTGTAGAGCAAGGTTCAACTTAGATTTACAGTGTAGAGCGAATCGCCGATCGCTCATTCTTACTGTATGAGTACCTTCAAACATATGGTGTCACCGTGAAAAAAGCGGCCATTTCAAAAATCTTCAAAAAATGCGAAAATTTGTGTAATAGGTTTTTATGGACGCTGAGTTCAATACTCAACTACTCATCAGATTGCGAAGCTTTTTAAACTGTAACCGCACTTTTTAGCAAAATTGAAAAAATGCTTACCCTATTTTCAGGTGTATAAGCCGCGGGGTGGTCCTAGCTTACTTCGATCAGCCCGAACACATCAATGGACCTCGCATCCAAAGGACCCTATACCGTGCTGCGTATTGTCTGAAAGAATCGTGCGGCATAAGGATCGCTTCTCGAAATACAATGAAGCGGCTGAGCAACCCGGGCGAAAATTTGAAAAAGTGCGGCTTATACACCTGAAAATAGGGTACCTATTGCTTACCTCGCATAATTTTTTAATGAGCCATTACGAAAAATTGCGAACTTCACATTTAGAATCAGCAACTCTAATTAGCCTAGTGTGAGAATTTTCAGGTTGTTTTGGTTTTCTTTTTACAAAAAATAGCCTTTCATGGCTCAAAACTCTCTTCAAGGTTTCTACCGTAATCCTACAGTAAGAATGGCGATCGGCGATTCGCTCTGCACTGAAAAAAATCTAAGTTGAACCTCGCTCTACAAAACGGTACCTAAAGCTTCTCAAAAGACTTCATTATAAGAGAGTTATTCACAATCAAACAGTGTGCACATTTTTTGAGACACCCTGTATAACGACATAAAAATGTAGCCGGCGCAGCAGTTCAAGTGATTTTATGCAGCTATAAGTGAATTTTGCTGAAGCAAGCAGAAGATTAGAATTGTTTTCGCGAGATGATAATTTCTTTCCCCGAAGGTGGGGGGAGGGGGGGGGGGGGAACTATATCATGTTGCTTAGTTTCTCGAGAACGGAGATCGAAACAAAGAAAAATATTCATCAAGATGTTCTCCCAAACGCTGGGTCTTTTTTTAGATTTTGCTTTTTTTCAGAAGATCCCATACCCGTTACAACATCTACAGAATATCTTGGTCGCATTCAACATAACTATCCATCCTCTTCCAAATGTTTGCGATTACTGCATTGCAATGCAAACAATGAGCTTTCAGAAAATTATCAGAAGCTAGACAAAATAGCTCATGAGTTTTGTCATGGTCAAGCCTCGCTCTTTTTTCGAAATTTCATACCAGCTTTCCTAATAAATTCAAAACGGATGGTAAAAGCAAACCCACCTACAAGGTACAAAACGATTGCTTCTTCTTTCCATACTATTTAATGCTATGAAATTTCATATTCGACCAACACAAACCTCAGTGCATCAAACGGGCAGCAACTCGGGTGTCATTCGATGCAGCTTTTTCTCTTCTTACTCGATAATTTTGTCTTTCACTCGTATTTAGAATCAGCAACTCTTGTGGATTAAATCACCGTGAGCTCGGAAATTCGAAAATTGATCTAAATTTATTGTTGTTTGATGTCTGAATACAGGTCTGCTAAAATTCGATGTTTGCTCTATACATCGCCACTTGCACTTATTCGGAAAAAACATTGGAAAATTAGAGAAATCGTTGAAAAAAATGTTTCTAATTGCTTCCTCAGCAGTTAGAAACATCCCAGCATCTGGAAAACATTCCTCGATCAAAGGCAATGCAACTCATTCGTTCATGTCTTAAAAACTGGCAAACATTTCCCTTTCTTTGAACTTCATAGGTTGAAAATGGAGAAAAGCATTAGCAGTTTTTTTAACATTATATCATCAACGTTTATTGAAATATAGACCTTTGGAATAGAATGATGGCTGTTTGGTTTTAAAATAGCTCCCAAATTCTGCTAAGGTGACTCATAGAGCCAAAAGTTTACATTGAGCAAAATCTTTCCGTTTATTTCTGCTTGTGATACTGTTGTTAGATGCAAGGTTTTTGCTGTAAAGTTTTTGGAGAATAGATCGAAGGTTTCTGGTACAACGATATCTCGAGTTTTCTGTTTTTTTTTTGTCCTGCAATCATTTCAGTAATTCTGCAAAAAAAAGCAATCTGGCAGCGACTTTTTCGTTAGCGTATTAAAGAAGATTTTTGGAAGTTTGCTCAATCAAAGAATCAATGTATCTGGCTGAAAACGTTACGACATCAATTTTTTTAGTTTTTTGGTGAGGAATCCTGATGGAGTCTTCTAGCATTCGGCCGCTCGGTAACATTTGCAAACATACTCGTCTTTAATTAAAGCAATCTAACATTTTGTAGTCTTAGACATATTCTTTAAGTTTTTACCAATCCCTACAAGAACAAAAAGATTTACTCATTTATATCAATCTTAAATTGATTACGCAACTTGTTGTAAAGCACAATAGGATGCTTACAAAGTGACAACCGACAATAAAACAACTGCATTGTGGGCATTCCGTTCTTTCTTATCTGTACATTAATTAGGTCTGTAAATGCCCTTGTAAATTAGAAACACATGTTATTGCAACCTTCCTGATGGCGACAGTTCTGCTCGCTACTGTTCTTTTCGCTATTTTCAGCAATTCTCACGCAATCTGGTGCTTTGTAGGTAAAGATTTGAATTTAGTTTTACAAAACTTACTTGAACGAGAATACACGCTAATTTCTTCCCACTGAATCATTGCTATTGGTCAGATTCTAGAAGCGATGACATAATATTCTAAACTAGTACCAATCAATCATATTCTTTCCCCAAAACTTCCTTTGTTCGTGTAAAACCACGCTTATATAAGTGCATAACGTTTAAATAATCTCTCAAAAACTCTGGCTGCGATAAATTTTCAAATAGCTTTTTTTTCTATGCGTCAAGTTTCTCCAAGTTACTCATGAAAAATCACAATGAAAAGCTTCACCCGAAAAATTGCTCTTGCAAAATACAAGGCGTCCTAAAAGTACGACGCACTTTTGACTTGGTAACTCTCTTCCCACAAAGTCTTTTGCTTAGCATTTTCAAGCACCATTCAGTAGAGCAGACTTCAACTCAAGTCCATATGATTGAGTCACATAATTCCCTTCGTTGCTGTAAAGTTACGATAGGGAGCTTTGAAGAGGGTTTTAAGCCATCAATGGCTACGTTTAGCCGCAGAGTGAACACCCAACAAGTTGAAGCTTTTTCATTAGTCAAAACGAAGTGGCTCTCTAAGATCATAAAATTCGCGCTTAAAAGCTTTTTCCATAAGTCCCACGTACATAGAAATAACGTTTTTTTTCGAGTCTCTCAAAAATGTGATAAAAACCATTTAGAAGGCTTGAAAAGTCGTTTCAATGGCTTTGAGCTTCTATCTCTTTCATTTGAACACATTAACGAACAATTCAGGAACAGATGCAAAAAGCATGAGTTCCTCTCTTAGGCAAAATTTTGATCGTACAAATTCGTTGAGAATTTAAAAAGTTATCAATTTCTGAGAATGGTGCGAACGAACTTTCGGCACAACCCAATATTATCTAGTTTACTTCAATCAGAAGACCTCCTTGCTAATAATGCTGCGTGAAGCCTACAAAAGTAAGGTGGATTTCGCGGAGGTACCAACCAAGAATATTAGATTATTTTGAATACAGTACTCCAAAAAATATTTTGAGATGCTTTCGAAAGTTTTCGCAGGCCCGTGACTCCAAAATTTTGGAAAGAAAGGAGCCTGGCGCTAGCCATGTCCACGAAAACGTTTTTTACAAGACTAATATAAATTTTTGAAAATTTAAAAAAAATACAAACTATTTACAAGCATGATCAAGTCATTTGCACATTTCATTAACCCATGTAAATTAGCCAGGACCATATTTATTGAGTACTAGCTGGCATACCCGGCTCCGCCGTATGTTCCGAATAGAAAATTCCATTTCTTAACCGATCCGGACCAAACTTGGCACACATACACTTCGGGCCCCGGCGGGTGTCACAGCCCACTTTTCGTTATCGATTGATGTCGATTTTATCGATTTTTTGCAAAATTTGAGCTAGGGGCTGGGATTTGGCACAGGGGGGTAATCGAGCATGCTGATTACGAATACAATATTAGTTTTCGAAACCGTGCATTACTTTTATCGATTTTATCGATTTTTTGCAAAATTCGAGCTAGGGGGCTGGAATTTGGCAAAGGGGTGTAATCGAGCATGCTGATCACCCCCACGGGGGTGATCAGCATGCTCGATTACACCCCCCTGTGCCAAATCCCAGCCCTGTAGCTGAAACTTTGCAAAAAAATCGATAAAATCGATAAAAGTAATGTACGATTCTAAAAACTAATGTTGTATTCGTAATCAGCATGCTTGATTACCCCCCTGTGCCAGATCCCAGCCCTGTAGCTCAAACTTTGCAAAAAAATCGATAAAATCGATATCGATCGATGACGAAAAGTAGCCTATGACACCCGCCGGGGCCCGTAGTATATGGTGCCAAGTTTGGTCCGGATCGGTTCAGAAATGGAATTTTCTATTCGGAACTACGTACACACAGACATACAGACAGACAGACAGACAGACAGACATACAAACAGACAATCAGCTTTATATTAGGTAGGTGCAAAAGTTCGTTCGCCAGTTTTTCAAAAAATCGTAACTTCCTTCCAACTCGATGAATCTCTTTGATATTATACTCATTTAGAAGAGAAAACTTTTCTCTTTACAGCTGTACCTTTGCCATGAATTGGCATGAGAAAGTTCGAAAGTTAAAAGCAATTGAAGAAAAGTACTCAAGATTGTCATTTTTCAAGCAGGGTCTCGAAAAATTCTGGAAATATTTTTGTATGATAGAGAAAATTATGCTTTTTACAGTAGTGCCTTTCTCATGAGTTAAAACGAAAAAGATCGAGAGTTAGAAGCAAATAAAGGAAATTACTTCAATTTTGCAGTTTTTGAGCATGCTCAAAAAAGCCTAAAAACATCACAGGAAGGGCGGAAAAGTCATAAGCGTGAGTTTTGTAACCTTCTCTTTCTAGCTAAGCGAGTTTCGAGCTGATCGAGAGCGATTTTGATTTTCGTAATTTTTCGGATTTTCGGGTGTGCGTTTTTCACGAAAAACAAAATTGCTCGCGATTACCATGAAACTCACTCAGCTAGAAAGAGAAGGTTACAAAACCCATGTTTATGACTTTTCCGCCCTTTCTGTGATGTTTTTAGGCTTTTTTTAGCATGCTCAAAAATTGCAAAATTGAAGTAATTTCCTTTATTTGCTTCTAACTCTCGATCTTTTTCGTTTTAATTCATGTAAAAGGCACTATTGTGAAGAGCATAATTTTCTCTATCATATAAAAATACTTCCAGAATTTTTCGAGACCCTGCTTGAAAAATGCCAACCCTGAGTACTTTCCTTCAATTGCTTTTAACTTTCGAACTTTCTCATGCCAATTCATGGCAAAGGAACTGCTGTAAAGAGAAAGGTTTTCTCTTCTAAACGAGTATAAGATCAAAGAGATTCATTGAGTTGGAAGAAAGTTACGATTTTTTGAAAAACTGGCGAACGAACTTTTGCACCCACCTAATATATTAGGTTGGCTAGAAAGTTCTTGCGTAATTCAAACAAAATTCAATAACTTTTTAATGACTAAACCTAAATTCACAATCTTGTTCTCTGAAAATATTAGAAGGCCTGCGCTCCAAAATGGATGTTTAAGCGCAAGATTTCATGAGCTAGTCCCCGAGAACGAAGCTCTCAAATATGGGACTTCAAAATTTGCAATTTTGAGTTTGGTGCCAGAAAATCGCAGAGTGTCGCTAGTTAGCCGAAAAAAATCTGTAAAAATTACTTACACTGCAGAAGTCCATAAGTTACTTTGGAAGGCTTTGATCTTGCACGGTGAAGCAAAAACAAAAAATTCGTGAAATAGTCATTTTGCGGAAAAAATCCACTCATTACCGCAGTTTTTCGGCAAAAACTATTTTTTACACTCCAAAAAAACGTCGCAAAGTTCTAAATAGGCAATATGTCTTATTTCTGTTTGCAAACTGTGTTGTTGTGGAAAAATTACATCGATAAGGGGATTTATCCTGTAAAATGACAAATTCCACAAATTTTTTGTTTTCGCATTCCCATGCGAGTTTGAAGCCTGCTAAAATAACGCATGGGCTTTTGCAGTGTAATTAATTTTTACAGATTTTTTTTCGGCTAGCTAGCGACACTCTGCGATTTTCTGGCACCAAACTCAAAATTGCAAATTTTGAAGTCCCATATTTGAGAGCTTCGTTCTCGGGGACTAGCTCATGAAATCTTGCGCTTAAACATCCATTTTGGAGCGCAGGCCTTCTAATGTTTTTAGAGAACAAGATTGTGAGTTTAGGTTTAGTCATTGAAAAGTTATTGAATTTTGTTTGAATTACGCAAGAACTTTCTAGCCAACCTAATATAAGATTTATTCAGCCTTTTCAAAGCTCAACACATTTGCTAAGACAACTCTCGTATGCCTTACCCCTTTCCCATAAAAAATTGGATTTTGAGTCAAAATTTTCTTCGACAGCGGTTTTAACTTCTCCATTGTTTGGAAACTGAATTCCACCCAAGTGGGACTCGAGGTTTTCAAAAAAAGGAAGCTGAGGCCGATCTGGAGAGTATGGGAGATTGTTGATCAATTTGTAACACAGCTCTTAGAATTTCAACGTGCTACGCAGGACTTGTAGACGGTTTCGCCGTCTTGATGAAAAACTACTTTATTCTTAGAGTAGGGATCTTTTGGAGAGATTGTTCTTATGGAGACGATCCTAAAATCTGACATAATGCTTGTCATAGACCGTTTTGCCCGCTTCAAAGTAGTCGATCATCGGAGTCCTCCTGGAATCCCAAGCGTAGCCAGAATCTTTCGAGTTCGGTTTTTTCACTGGCAGTATAGCTTTAAAGTTGGTTTTGCTTTTTCCTCTGGTAGTAGAAATTCGCGACATTTTTTTTTTGGATTTTTCACAGTAATGGTGGACTTATGCTTTGTCTACGGCCGAATCGCCTTCAACACTCCTAAGATTTCTCCGGACTTGGTCAAAACCTCATTAGATACCAAGATGCAAGTCGGCTTTTCTAAAATAGTGAGCGCTTGTCGCACTTTATGAGGTCTAGAGCTTCTTTATCTGCAGATTTTCGTGAATGAGACTGTGTATTTACTCGCTTCACGCTGATAACCAAAGAATTGGCTACCTGATACTTAAAGACGATTGTGCATCGTTAAATGTATCACTGTAACATGTTACACTTCGCTCAAACTGTCTTTATTAATTGCCGTTCGAGCAGGCAGGGCAAAGCAGATTTTTTGTGTTGGTTTGAACACCTAAGTAGCATTTTTTTCACAGTGCTAAATGAAAAAGCATGCTGTCAAACTCACCTTTCACTTCGATAGCGTTGACTATGGAGGTGCTTGATAATCGCACAAGTTCCCTGCAACTATGGTTGCAATCATTCACTTTTCCACTCATATAAATGAGCGACAGAAAATAAAATGCTAATTTCTTGTTGTTTTCGGATCCTTTAGCTTGAGTGTACAAGAAAAAAGTTTCACAAAATTCAAATTCGATGTATTTAAAGGCAGTGTTCGAGCAAAATCGATTTATAGAAAATCCACTTCGGAATTCTAAGAACTTACCGGGGGTTATTCGCCACGCTGAATCTGAAAATCTACATTAGAAGGCGCGAAAAGGGTGAGAACATGCGTTTTTCAAAGCCTTTCATTTCGAAATCCGACGGTCCCCGCCAAGGTTGAGACGCAGAGTAAGCGGGACCCTACGTTAGACAGTGGCGGCATGCGTACACTACCGCAGAACAGGAATTTAAAACAGATGGAGAACGCCGCCCTAAGGCGCAAGTTTCAAAGAAACCGCAGCTCAGGGATATATTTACTATCTCAATTTCACGAGTACAAGAGTATCCACCTGTTTTCTTTTCTCAAGACTCTATTAGCCTGAACACATCAATTAATTTTTGAACCAAAGGACCCTTTACGTTCTGCCATATCTAAAAGAAGTTTGTGGGAGATCCATTTTGCGAAGTGCAGTCGTGCTGCCATGCTGCCTGCTTGAAAAATGAAAGAGGTGCGTCGTGTACTGTGAGATTAATGAAGAGTCCTCAAAAAGTTCGCAAATAACCTCTAATTGTAAATCACTTATCTACATCACAGACATGCAAATAAAGACAGATAGGTACAATTGTCGACTTGAAGTATTGGGAACAAAGAAGGCTACATATTAGTAGTACGATAGTGCGATAGATCAGCAAGTTTGCTAAGATAAATTTTGTATTTTATAATACCTTTACTTAGCTTGGATAAAATGGTGCGGTATTTTCTTTGTGGACTCAAAAAGTTTGCAGAATAGGATCTTGGTGACCGTACTCTTTTGATATGTGATATCCTGATATCCTCGCATCTGATGAGTTTGCCTAAGAATGCTAGTGATGTCGAATGGTCTTGGCCAGCTCCATCATTTTTGCACAATAGATGTCAGTTTGATCTCTGTCGGTGCAACTATTAGGTTGTTTGAAAATTAATGCAGGTTTTGCACATACTCACTTCAAAGCGTCATAACTCCTTTAAGTCTGCATATTTTAGAATGAGGTAAAAAATACTGTGATCAGCAAGTCTTTTTCTATTTGCTCCATTTTCTTATGTAACTGTAGCTCCAACAAGCAGATTACTGGCAGCCAGAAAGTAAAAAGAAATTTTTTGACAAGGTCATACTTGGCAAGTTGTAAACTCCTACCGAGTATGAGTGTTCAGAAACTTCTGTAGCTTATAGCCACGGAAAAGTACTACATATATAGCTATGCAGAAGATTTTTTAGAGATCTTCTGCGAAAGAAAAATTTGTGGAATCAAAATTTTCCATTTTTCGATATTTTCTCCACGGCTGAGATCTCCGATAATTTTGACTTTTTTATTAACTCATCAAAAATAAGCCTGGGAGGTACCGGTTGAGATAATATTTGACGGCACTGGCCTCACTCTTTGAGTACGAGGAGAGACTTTCACGATTTTCTTTAGAAAAGTTTTCTACGCCATGAAGTGGCCGCGACAATTATTTACACTAAAGCCTCAGTTTCTCTACTCTCATAATCGTTCAAAAGAAGCGCTGCTATCTGTTTTGTAAATTCACTCAATGTCTTGCTTCAGCTATATTATCATGGAAATACCCCCCTTGCCGAATAAGCTCAAGCCAAAATAGTGCAAAGGGTAAATTTAATAATTTGAAGCTTCATCTTCGGATGGTTGTAGATTTTGAACAAACGAAGTTGGTCGTAGAAGTAGTATATATAAGAGAGAGCAGGAAGAGCGGCTTCTTCTAGTATGCGAATTTGGTCGAAAGATGGACATACACAGAAGGACGATCCTCTTGAAACTGCATTTGCAGAAACCTGCATTAATTACCGGACAACCTAATACTTTTCGTAAGCTTTCACAACCGCTATTTTTCTCACAAAAGCGCTGCACAAGTAACGAACGTAGTTTTGAGATTAACGTTTCAAGACGAGCATTCTTGTATGCAACATTTTCAAAAGTCACGGTTACAAGATGGAATTTACAGGGTTGGGGGAATTCTTTGAACACGGTATTTTCAACGTAATAATGAAGCTAGACAAGATGATCACATGAAATCAATAGGTAATGTTTATGCTACACAAAAGTGGCTTTACAATTCAAAAATTATTCCTCTGACGCTAGCACAAGCTCGGAAACGCTTGGAAACGCTGTCTATGGTGGCACGGAGGTGCTTCGCGTCGATTTCTTCCAACGCTTTCTGAAGAGCAAGTTGCAGAGACCTCCACTGTTTTGCGTGAGTGAGCGCAGGCTTCGGCCTAAAGAACTGACCAGACCCTATAGTCGAGAGGATTCAGACTGGGCGAAAACGAGGCTATTCCGCAAAAGTAGCGAAGACCTTAAAGTTGTTTTGGAGCCAAGTTTGAACAACATTCGCTTTGTGCGCAGGTGCGGTACCTGCTGGAAGCACCAATCTTTCCCTGCAAAGTGGATTTTGGTCTACGGCATCAGTTGCTTCATCAGAATGCTATCCAACTATGTAGCAGCGTCCACCTTGATGCCCTGAGGCGCTGAGATCAGTGGCATCTTACCGCCGGAAGTGATCGCCACCCAAACCATCAGAAAAACCGGATGAGACTCTTCTTTGGCAGGTCAACCCCTGCTGATGGCTTCTCAGAGCGAATAGGATATGATTCTCATGTTTTGGAGATTGAAAACCTGTTTTACGGTAAGAATTTTATCGTCAGAAAAGAGTGCCGTTCTGTGGCATGTCTTGGAGAAACGTTCAAGCAGTTGATGGCTTCTGCGCAGTCAATTCAGCTTCGTGTCCTCCCAAAAAGCATGAAAATTTAGCATCCTGAAAAGCTTCGTCGCAGGGCCCTCTTTTACGATGTCGGAGACTGTCTTGCCAGAAATGGACCGCTCTGAAAACAGCTCAATCAAGCTTTGTCGAGGATTGCGACGAAGGCGTTGGCAAACGATTTTCAAAATTTCGTTACTGTCCACAGTAGCCAATTTACCACTCATACAACACTCCTGGGTGCTGTTGATATCCTGGAAACGACGCAAGATGGAAAAGACCCTGATCTGTAAAATTTAGGGAACCCTCGCTTTTTACTGGTCAGCCATCCTCTCCTCGTGCATCTCCTCCACCAACGCTCGCTCCTTTCCAGAAGGCATATCTCCGACAGGAAGAAAGCTAGTAGTCCAGTTTTTTGGGCTTGTACTCAAGAGTTTAGGAAGCAAAAACATATAATTAGCATACAAAAATTTGTGGAAAAGCCGAACATACAAGGGCATCAAAAATTGTTCAAGGATTTTCCCCAACCCTGTTTACTTGCAAAGGTCTACTTTATAGAGCTTATTTTTTGCGTTATATACAAATGTGATCTTCCAAGTGAAATTTTTGCTTTCTATTTTGCCTATACTATGTTTGTTTAGGTGAAACGAAAAACAACATTACGGAAGTATGGGAACATGAAGACAGCCAAGGGCGCTTCTGCTACAGGTTAGTGAATTTCCGACTGCCTCAATTGTAAAACTTTGTTTACTTGAGGTCTTATAACAGTGAAAAAGATGCAAACTCTGACTGAGGTTCATCTTACTACATCAGGAGTACGTGATTGTGTGTGCCCAAAGAGGATTAAATAATCGCGTTTTTCGATGATTTGTGGAGGAGCGGAAGTAAAGGTTACGAAGAAACGGAAAACATCCAAAAATTTTCGTCAATTGATCTCGAATTCAAAACAAAAACAATACTTTAGAATAAATAACAAATATCAATAATAACCATTGAAAAAATATCAAAGCTGTGTGTGTATGTATGTGTGCATGTGTGTGTATGTGTGTATGTGTGTGTTGTGTGTGTGTTGTGTGTGTGTGTGTAATCGATCCAAACTTTGCGCACATACACTGGTAGCGCAGGCTACTTTGGGTATCGACAGATAACAATAGTAACATATCTATCAAATTTTTTGCAAAAATTGAGCTAAGTAGTTGTGAGTTGGCACATTGAGCAAGTGAGCATGGCTGTATCGCGTAGATGAAACAGTTTGGACAAAGAGATGTTGTTAAAAATCTTCGAGGCGAAAAAAATGCTTCAATAAACGTTTGGAATGCCATGTCAAAATTGAACTGGAACACGTTGATTTTTCTTCTGACAAGGGAAAGAGGGTCGGTCGAATGTGGCTCTCTGAGATGCGCATTACGCTGATTTTAGACTAATCTTGCATTCAAGTTTTGCACCAAAAAAACTTCAAGTTCTCGCCCAGAGGCCCGCACCAGATAGCAAAGGCAGATTTGGAATTAACGTTCCAAGCTCTACAAGATAGTGTACATCACATTTTAGAAGGCCACTTCAACCAACGTTCCTCTTCTT
Source organism: Cylicocyclus nassatus (assembly GCA_958299035.1). NCBI lineage: Eukaryota > Metazoa > Nematoda > Chromadorea > Rhabditida > Strongylidae > Cylicocyclus > Cylicocyclus nassatus. The sequence continues at coordinate 29,896,054 of CATQJL010000316.1, forward strand.
GTAAGACGTTGCTGGTAGACAGCCTTCACAGTGCTTTCGAAAATTTCTTTTCAAACTAAAGCACTTTTCGAAAACTTTTGGGAGATGGGTCTAGATAGAAGAGTGCCCAAATTTCTTCTCAGCGTGTAAGAACGATGGCGTTTTAGTTTTCGTTTTTCTTTGAATTTGTCCTTATTTTCACGCTACTTATTCAGTAACAATAGCAACTAATTTGGCGTAAATTCCAACTTGAAAAACGTTCATCACCAAAGTGTATCTTTGTTGTTCTCACGTTTTCATTTTCTCTCAAATATTTCCCTGTACATCAGGTTCTCTTTTCGCGACTAGAATCTAGCGACCGACCTAACACTAGCTGATTCCATTATAAGTCACGGAACATGTTATCAAAACATGCAGTACTTGCACGATATGTCATCGCCTTTCATAAAATGAGGAAAGTTTGCCGGTCTAGTCAATAAGACCAGCAGGAAAATCTCAGCCACACATCCAAATGTCTTTTTGCGCCCATCAAATTGACATCGGAAGAGCGGATCACTTTTGGAGTGGTTGTAGGAGTTGATAAGCAGTTGGATCCAGATCAAACGTCCATCGAACTTGAGTCTAACACTGAGCAATCTTGACCTTTATAAAATTGCCCAAATCTATTTCCTTATCAGTCTCCCAAAGCTCATGCCCTACATCCGACAACAGCGGTTCGAGCATCCCCACAATTTTCTTAATATCTTCTCTGCTTCTAATATGGTGATCGATCTGCTGCGCACAGAAGGATCATGCGGTTGTAACGGACATTTCTTTTGCGCTGCAGACGGGCATAAAAAAGAAGGGGGCCTGTGTTTAAAGATCAACGATCGCAATGAGCTTGTTCGCATTTTTGCAAAGTGCGCGCTTGCAATAAAGTTCAGAGATGAACCTCTTGATATGGCGAAATCCTTCGCGCCACTAAGGCCTCGAACCTGATATACATGACACCAAACGCCTGCTTCCTTACTGCTCTACTGATTGAGTTAGTACCCGGTTCCCTGCAACGGCTAATTCAGCGTTTCAAAGCAGTGTAGGCATGCATGATTCAATAACACAAGTATGCACAATCAAAAGCTTACTCATATGATACCTACGCATAATCAAAACGCAATTATAGCACTGTGCAAAAAAAGAATGAATTGTTTGCAAAAGGAAGAAAAGGCAATAAGCAATAGTGCGCAAGAAAATTTGGCGTCGCATTGTAAGTCGACATGGCTGTCGTGCATCAGTGGCATTTCTGCCGGTCACTGACGCACGGCCGCTCGACCTACAATACATACATAACGCCAAATCACACGACTGCGATGTCGACTTGAATGAAAAAATTTTTTGGCTACCACAAGAACATTAAACTGCGCAGGACCGAAACCTTCAACAGTCCAAACATCATGCCGACCTTCCGCCACTCCACTGTGCTCGGTGCTGTTCTTTTCATAAGGTTATTAAAGTTTTGTACCATGATTGGATGGGGATTTTCTGATCAATCGCTTCCTTAGCAATGCGCTGAGGCACCGTTAGCTTCCTCAGCTGACCTAAGACGGAGGTTCTCTAAGTGCTGCAGTCTCGATGATTTTACGATCACCAGACATGTGTACGGCATGAAGCCTTTACACCAAGGCATAAAAAGGATCTTTTCATTTGCCTTTATATAAGTTTAGTATAAATAGAATGTTGCGCCCACTTTAGTGCTCAGTTCATTGTTTGCAGGGTGACCACCAAAGATAAGGACTACATATACTACAGGTTCGATGAAGGATTCTGCGAGGTGAGTATTGCCAAAGTTATTCGTACGCAAGACACAGCACACAGATGTACTGAAGTCGAGCTAGACTTCCACTTTGGAACAGTATCAAATACCATCGTAAACATCTGACAGAGACATACAAGCATTTGATTCCCAAACCTACTCAACTTGTCCATCAAAAATTACTGACTTGCCTTAACTTGCTTTTTCTCACAAGTGCTTCGATTTAAGATAATAAGAAACGAACGATGCTTCTAGAGCGCACACTTGATCTTTGGATACAAAATTTGAACTATATGTAATTCACTTCCGACTATGATTTATAGGAAGTTTTGGAATAATGTTTTACAATACATGTTATCAGATTTGGTGATGGGAGGCGTGCAAGTGGTACCCGGGCAGCCGACTGTTGCCACAGCCAGCCGCCAGAGCTGCCGGCAAAGCCGCTGCAGATGGTACAGTGATTACGCTCGTCTCTAAAACCCTTGCCGAGAGGTTTCCTCGCACCTCGTTGAGCCGAGGTGAGATACAGCCTCAGGGAGAGCGTGATATCCTCGATATCTATATCATCTCAAACAGCGGAAAATTTATATTACAATGAGTAGCATGCAGTATACGAAACTGTACCGGAAGGTTTCCAAAATTTGCAAACACTTACAAAAATCAATGATATAAATTTAAGGCATTTTGATTTCTTGGTTAAGCTGCTCCTACATCAGCATACGTGGCGTAATTTTACCTTCTATTAATGACCTACTCGACTTGTTTGACCTACTTTGGCTTATTCAGCTCGCTTAACATCACTAAGTTAAGACATTAGTACAGCCTTTTCACATTGTTTTATCCACAACTTGTCCTGTAGCTGTTCTTCGTTCCCCGTCGTTCAAAGCAAAAAAAAAAAGATTCCGGAAGTGAAGATTGCTTGAATTTTTTAGCTTCTGGTTTGATATTCAAAACGATTTGTTTGCGAACATTTTCCTCTAGAAAAAAGAATATCTTCCGTATTACTTTGTCTGTTTGCATGGTTCTCAAAAAATACGATTTCTTCGCTGTTCAAGACGATATAGATATCCAGGATATCAGCCTATCCGTGTGGCTGATATCGCACCTCAGCGCGTTTGGTGATTTTGTGATTTCTAGACCATCACAAAACCGAGGAGCAGCATATATTTCTCATGGTAATTGGTATATATTTATTAGGAATTTGCGTCAATTTTTAGATTTGATTATCTTGAACTATTTAAGCGCTCATAAATCTATCAATTCAGTCAGAAATTCCAAATACAACTCACCTCTTTCTTAGGACATAAATATTTCTACAATATTGGGTTGTTCCATTAGTCATTTTATAAGTGATTCTTTACTGCCATAAGCCATTTTCTCGTAAATTTCTCATGGTAATCGGTACATTTTTCGATAGAGCAAAAGAATCTCTACAAGATGACGTTTAAAGGATAACAACAAGTGTAATCCATACAAAGCTTGAATTCGGAATCTAAAAACACCAAAAAAAAACTTAGAAAAAACTATATTCACTAAGTATTCGTAATGTGACCCTATTTTGTTTTTTGATTTCTAGCCATGAAAGTTTCGACGAATGTTAGCATAACCATCGATGTAAAGATTATGAACCTGAGCCATTCAGAGGTCCATAAGGTTTCACTGAGTTGGGAACCGATTTTTCGTGCATTTGATAAATTTCTAATTTTGTCTTCAAACTTCACATGTATCAAACTTACTGGGACCGGGACGTCATCTTGTAGAATAAGGCATACTCTATCAATTAGTTGCTTACGCTCCAATTCGAACAGCGAAACCAACTTTCCTCGATATGAAGAACAACTTATGGGACAACCTAATAGTGAGAATCTGAGAAATATTATATTTTCAATTTACGACTGAGAAAAAAATTAGACATGTTAGTGTTGGAAGAAGGCTTCAAGTCGCCTCTTTTCCATGCATGCTTGTTACCACTGTGGGTAGATGCGTTCCATAAGAGCAAGAGGGTGGTTATTGCTACAAATGTTTTACTGCATTATTAAATTTGAACTATGCTTTCTTTGGGTTTTTAATTGGTTTTTTTTCATTAGTTTTGTGCATATTGATGTTTTTTTCTGTCGCTGAACAAAGTGCTGAATCAGAATACTTCAAAGTAATTCCTGGAATAGTTGTGCAAGGTTATGGGAGCTTTCGTTTCTAAACAAGCTCGAAGCCAACGCATGTAGAGCCGTGCTAAACTCACTCTTTTCGCACTTCGTGTTAGCCAGTCAAGCACAGCTTTGACCTTTGCCAACAAAAAAGAGAATGTGTCAGCTTTTCCCTTACGAGGGTAGCACAATTCCAGGTGTTCGAGATAAAATATTGAAAGTTTTTGCAACTGCCTTTACAGGAAGTTGGGTGCTATTTGGACAAGGATGGCGATGAATATTGTTGCTGCAATACAGATTTCTGCAATTATAACTTTACATCGATCACTACTACTATCTCCACACATAAGCCTTCGACTTTATCCACTAAAATGTCGCCTCGTAGTTCTAAAGCTTCACCTACACCACTATCTACAAATCCTCCTCCTTTCTCATCCCCGGCTTCATCAACAACTCTTTCAATATCGCAACCTATATTCAATTGTTACTTTTTCCTTGTACAGAGTGTTCTTATCATTTTGTACAACACAGCAGCATGCACCGTCTAGAATGTACTCATGAGAAATTTACTTTAAGCCCGTTTTCTTGAGCCGGTAAATTTTAGAAGTTTTGTTGTAAATGTACGAAGCTATGCGAAATTTATCCCAATCCAGTGATAACCCTTTTGTGTGCTAATGTTCAAGATGAGTCAACTAAAGAACCGTTATTTACCGTGTACCTGTACTTTCAGTAAAGCATGAGAAATTGAAGTTAGTTTGTTTATTTATGTCGCGCGAATGCTCTTCGGATAAAGATTGCTAGTCTTTTCCTTCGTTGACATCTTGCAGAATGATTTGAGTATAATGATAGGGCAGTAGTCTTCGACTAGGCATAAAGCCAAAAGTTATCACATTTTCAAAATCCTTGTTGTAATATTTGATCACCGAGAGTGAAGCGCTGCAACGCTAGCTGTGAATGACAAATAACATAAAGGACTGTTGAGCGGGTCTTAACGTTTTGGCAGCTGAATCAGACCTCTAGCTACAGCGTTGCACGGATTTTTGAAATGAAGAAAAGACATTGGCTGAACTGCCATGATTTTTGCTTTTTTTATCAACTTTTTTGATGAAGTTGTTTTTGTCTTATTCAAAGTTTACGATTCGTTGTGTACAAATATTGAACTCGATATGAGGAAGTTTTTATAACCTAAGAACACATGATGTATTATCTTATTTGAGACTTCGATCCCTTGTAAGGTTCACTCCAATATTCATAAGCTGACATCATAAGACATAACAATGACAGAAATTGCCGTTGCGAAACACTGCAAGTGAGATATGCGACCAAGGGAGGTCACAATTGCTCATAACTCCTTCAATTTCTTGAATAATTACGGATTATAATTAGTAAAGAGACAAGATTTTTTTCAAAAAGTATCATTTGTTGTCGTGTTGCCAAGAGTTTTCCAAAAGTAACGTGACATGACATCTCCTTGTAACAGATTATCATCTTACCCTGTGATAAGCCATCATAAAACAATAATTTCGTAATAAGTTGCGATAAGACATCGTGTGAACATAGTGCTACCCTTGCCAACTATCTCTTGACTGCAAAAAGAATGCTGCACGTAGAAGTCACGCAGTAACTTATCTGTGCAAATGGAACAACTTTTCAGTTTACATGGATTGTACCTAAAAGTGTCTGTAAACGGAATCCTTACGATATGTGCTATATGATCTAGAATGATAATGCTGCACAACCCTCAGGTAACTTGCAGTGCTGGCAATAACTCTTTACAAAGTCATTAAAGTGTAGAATGCGCTGAACACTAGCACCTCAAAAATTCATTGAATAAATAAACAATGCTATGTATGCTAACAATGTATTTCTTCTAAATAAGAAACGATACAACCTGTCACAGAACCGGCTGTTATACAACCGGCATTCTATGGAGTGGCCTAATTTCCATCAGTGGTCTCTGAATCAAATTGATATCTAGGTAATCTAGTAATTTTAAACTTTAAGGGTTTCAGTCCAAATAATCTGGTCAACCAGGCAAAACAATTAGTGAAGAATTTTTTCAAAATTTCATCACATAAGTAACAAATAAACAACCCTGGGAGAATGAGTTTTCCCACATGTCTTCGAGTAGCTTACATAAGTCTCAAAAAATGCGCAGGTGAATTGCTTTCATCTTCAGATAACTGACGTAATTTCTCAGATTCCTAAATTTTCAAACATAAGTGGTAATCAGTTTCAGTGTCTTGATAGATCATGTACTCGGATTGTTGAAATCATTTTCCTAGCAAGCAGCTGCTCAAGTACTGGTACGGTTCATCCAGTGAAAAGATGTGTTGAATAAACCTTGCCTTCAGCAGCCACTAGTGGTTGTTTACTGTTTGATTATCGAGCTTATTTTTACTTGGTGTAAAAAATATGTTTTAAGTGGTTTTCGGCCTCCACTGTTTGCCTCAAATTGGAATTTTTCCTAGCCATAACATCAACAAATGGATCAGCCATTGCTGCCGTCTAATAAGCTTAACCCGTTTGACTACTGTCTGTCTATCGGGCCAAGGAATTTATAAACTCCTACTTGGAGAATTCAGAATCCGTTAGCTCCTTAATAGTGAATATAAAGATCTGCTAAATACGATCAGGTCTGCACTACTCGCCAGTCGCTCGGACAATCGCCGGCTTCCTTCACTACTGCTTGCGACCCAACAGCCTCGATCCTTCTCGAATCCTTCGTTGTCTTTCGCTTATTTTTATTTCATTTTCTCTAATTTTACAAATACAAGAAAGTTGGCGATTTGGGCATGTCTTCACTAAAACTCACGCAAGGGTGATTATCCTACAGCACCAGCTGGACAGTAGATACATGTTCTAGATGGAAATAGTACAATGCAAATTGATTTCGATTGTTTATGCTTACCGTTGCTAGTTTGACTTACATGGATGAAAAAATGAATGTAAATAACTGCACCTTAAAATATTCTGTCCTCTCATATCAGTGCATCAATTAAAACTGTAAAAAAAGTCTTCGTAGTTTATGAACACATTTTATTGCTGCCTTTGGTCAGATGGCAACTGTTCTGGTCGCTAATGTCCTTTTTGCTATTTTCAGCAACTCTCATGCAATTTGGTGTTATGTAGGTAAAAATTTACATTTATTTGTTACCTGCACTTCAACGAAAATACAAAAATGAAACATCATGGTTAAGAAAAATGCTATTCTGAAACCAAACGTGCGTTATCAAAGGCAAATCATCGGAAAACGTCAATTAATGAGAGTTTGGATTTTGAGTGATAAAAACTTCAATGAATCTTGTTCTTTGCGTTTTTCTCCCCTATTTCTTGTGCTTCCTGTAGTTGATTGCAAGTTTTTAGAGGATGATTAGCAGCACATTATATAAGTTCCTTGAAAGCTTGCCTGAGACTTAAGCCAGTTTTTTCCTCTCTTTGTTACGGCGTTTAGCGATGCAAAAAAAAGAGAAATTTTGCGATAATCTCAAGTGCAGTCAAAAGAACTTTTTCCGACATTGAGTGCTCTTGGAGTCTCTAAACGGAAAAGTAAGAAAAAAGATAAGTAAGGCAGACATTTGAAGCTTACAATGTACCAAAAATGTTGTTTTGCTTGGTTATGTTACAGTATAATAAGTTTAATTTTCAAAGATCAGATACTGAACATTGAAAAAGCTCATCGTTACAGTGTTTAATTATGATAATAATCTCTTTAGTTACGGTAAGAGCCTTTGTCTGTTGCACACATGAGGGCAGGACAGAAGCGATAACTGCGTCAGCTCATATATCAATAAGGGTAAAGGTATAGTAAAGGGTTTCCTTCATTACTGTAGGATTACGGTGGAAAGAAATTATCGCCTTTATCAAAGCAAAACCCGTTATGATGAATGCTGGCATTTAAGGTAAAAATCTGAAGACCTTGAATATGTTGGCGATAAAGAGTCTCAGAAATTTCAAGGCTTTCTACACTTCTGGAAGGCCGCTCAAGCCATGTAATTAGAGTTTAAGGATCTGAAAAAAAAAACAACTATTGCGGCATATCTGAGTTGACTTCTGAAACAGTGTTATTACCGTCATGTATAAATCGAGTACATTGGAAGTGCAATTCTGATTTGACTGTTTTCAAGTTTTTCTCACGTCAGAATATTCTAAGAAACAAAAGTTGTCGTTGCGAAGGCCTATTGAAGGCAGTAATTCGGGAAAATTGCGACTGCGGGCTTCCCATGACTACATGGCCTTTTGGACCAGCTGAGTCCGGTACTGCGCTTGAAAAGTCAAAAAAGTGCTTTTTTAGCTTTTCCGGACTTGGAGATTGCTGGGGAGGCGGAGCGAGGGATTCACCCTAAAATGAGCACCCGGCTGCCGAAGACTGTAACTCCACCTATTTTGGCGGCAAACTGTATCGCATGGCTGCCTAGGCTGATCAGCCAATTACCGCCAAAATAGGTAGAGTTACATCTCCAGCAGACAGTTGCTCCTTTTGGGGTGAATCCCTCCCCTTCTCCAGCAATTTCCGAGGCTCGGAATCGCCAAAAAGCACTTTTTTTGACCTTTCAAGCACAGTACTGGACTTAGCTGGTCCAGAAGGCCATGTAGTTGTATGAAGCCCGTAGTCGCAATTTTCCCGAGCCACTGCCTTTGAGTAGAGTTTTTTCTGCACTGAACACAAGTGCACTAATCATGTTATCAAATAAAATTTCCTACCTTCTACTTCGCTAGTTTTCATGTCTTTAAGGTGAAACCAAAAACAACTCCACTGATATACACCCATGGGACAGCCCAGCGAATTTTTGCTACAGGTCAGCATGATTCCGACTGCCTTATTTAGCTATTTTGGTTTTTTTAGATGATAATAGCAATCAGCTGCAAACTCTGTTCGCGATTCATCTTAGCCTACCTTAGGAGTAGTAACCATGTCTGCAGAAAGTGCTCCCATCATATTCTGAAAAAATTAGTATCAGCTTGTATAGTATCAAACTCGTTGTAAATCTTTACTTACCTCTACCTTTACCTTTATCTTTATTTACCTTTACTTTACGTTTTTGCTCAATCTAATGTGTTCATCGGCTAGGTTTGAGACTTCTTTTGAATATAGTTAGAACCACTGAAACAATGTTTGCCTAAAGAAAGGGGCGAAACGAAATTCTCAGCATTATAATGTTTTTATAATTAATTAAACCTGTTGCGTTTTACGATCGTAAAATATGAGTGCGACAAACACACTAACATGGTACTCTATGCTGCGGAAAAACAAATTTTCCAATCCATCTGCCTCGATATCACTCTGAAAGAGGGGGACGCAATTACTATAGTGCTCATTTCAATGTTTCCAGGATGACTACTAAAAGTAGAGATTACATATACTACATGTTCGATAATGGCATCTGCGAGGTGAGCGTTAGCATCACTAGTACCAAATCAATTCATTTTCCATTTTCGTGCGACCAACAAGCTGTTAATCTTTTTTCATTAATTGCTGGCACGAAATTTCAAGAGGGTTTACGATAAAATACGGAAATTTCTGCAATTGCCTTTACAGGGGGAGAGGGTTGAGTGCTGGTTGGACGAGGATGAAGCCGAATGGTGCTGCTGCAATACAGACCTGTGCAACTATAATTTTACATTACCCACCACTATATCATCTTCACTTACGAGTAAACCCACTGATGTATCACCTATTCATAGCTCTACACCTTCATTTACTATATCTACACATTCTTCTCTTTCCTCAATCCCGGCTCCAGCAACCACTTCTTCATTATCGCAACTTATATTCGATGGTTACTTTTTCTTTGTACAGAGTGTTTTTATCATTTTGTACAAAATGGCAACATATATCTAGAAAGTACGCGTGAGTGATTCATTTTGCACCAGCTTTAACAGGGTTGTTTCAAAAGTTCTACCCGTTTTCGATACCTTTTTTTGAATTGCCGATTTTGGAGAAAGAAACCATTTTTCATAAACAATGCTTACAACATTCAAAAGCTCTTTACTTCTAGTTTTTCAGGCATATTTTCATTTACATATGTCTTTGTTCGCTGTGTGGTTGCGTACTTTGAAAGGACAGCGAAACAAATGTGAAAACTCTCGTCTTTGCTCTATCGCCGTGACATCTACAGCCAAAAGAAACAATTTCTTCTAAAACATACATAATTTTTGCTGGAGACTTGTGCTACGATTCAGAAAAATTTTGAACCTACAAATTTTAGTACAAACATAACCTGTTTCTATGGTTCCTTCAGGTCGCATAAAAATCGTAAACATATTGCAATCGCGGAACGTTTACTCTATATGGTAAAATTTGAGCTAGAACAACTGCTACTAGAAGAGGGAAAGATTTCCTGGTTTGTCAACGGCGAACAAAATCAAAAATTTCAAAAATTTGCATTTTTGCCGCCTCAGAAAGAGCAAAATAAGTGGGTCCTTTCGGATTTTTCAGTACAAAACTTTTATAAAAGAGTTTGATCAAATACAAAGTTAGCGGTACTGCTCAGTCGAATATGGGCTACACTGTGAGCAGTGCTTTTGCAACTCAGCTATATTCCAAATCAAGTTATGCTTTTGCAAAGTGAAGGTTTCTACAAGGAGATGTTCCTCTATTTTCGCCTATAAAACCTCCACAGTTACTGCAATACCTTAAAGAATGCGCAGAATAGCCAAAGATTTGTAGATTGTAATACAGTTATAGCAATTGCAAAGATTATTTCTGAGAAGAGTTACGGTGAATCCAATTCAAAGTTCGAAAACGGGTAGAACTTTTGAAACAACCCAATACAAAGATAGCAACAAACACTCCATTTCTGTAATAACCCAATGTGCTTATCTTGTTCTAATGACTTGACTTACTGAAATTCTGACTCGATACTGATTAATAAATCGTTGCTGATTATAAATCATTGTGCATTTGGAAACTCGGTGAATAGAAAAGTCAAGTTGGTTTGTCTTATTGCGAGCGGATGCTCTACAAAATAATGATTACTAATCCTTCCCTTTGTTATCGTGCAGAATGTTTCTTCTAATGGTACGACAGTGTGTATCAGACTTGTATAACCAAAAACTCACATTTTCTGAAGTCTTGTTTCAACATTTGAAATGATCGTAAATAAGACAGAGCAGCGCTCTAGAGCACGTTCCAAATAACAAGTAAGAAAAGCACTAACGAACGGGGTGCTACTAGTTTGTAGCTAAATCAGACGTCTAGCTACAGCGTTGCACGAACTGATGAAATAAAAAGTAGAAAAGATATCAAGTAATTTGCTGCAATTTTTGCTGTGGTAATAATCTTTCATTGACGAACTGCTTTTTGTATGCACTTCCGCTGCTTATGATACAATCCGTGAAAACTTTGAACTCAACGGGTAGTCCTATTACCTAATGACGCATAATATATCTTTACTGAAAGTTGCAACAATTTTGAGTATTAGTACTCCCATAGCTGACATAATGAGACATAAGTGTTGTGAAAGTTTGCCTCTTGCGAAACACTTTATGTTCAGCCAAAAAAGGTAGCTACTTACGCAGAGCTTCTTCAACTGCTTGATTTATATATGTCATGGGATCGAATTTTCTATCATTTATTGTAAGGGCGGCAAAGTTTTTTGTTTTCTTCGAAAAAAGTACTCACCGTCAGGGTTTTTCTAAAGGTAACGTGACTTATTACTGCCTTGTGACAGACTACCACCTTACTATTGTTAAGCCACCATAAAGCAATAATTTTATATTGAGCTGCATCGTGTAACTTCAAATATGCACGTAGTACGACTACTCAACGACTACGATTGAAACAATCACATTTTTACAATAGTAATCAGATCAGCAGCCAAAAAAATGAAAAATCGCTTTCCAATTCTGCAGCGTATGAACTTCGTAACTGTAGAGTCATTGCCGTGATTACGACCTCTTCAAAAACGAAGATCCGAGCAGTAGTCACAGTCATTACCCACATCAATGGCCACTTTGTTCAGCGGCATTTCTGCTATTCGCATATAAATAGCGGGAAAGCGGGGTAAAGCTCTAAATTATCTGCGGAATAATCGTTTTGCAAATTTGAGGCAGTAACCTTTCAAAGACCATATGGGCAATATATATTCAAATTGTCATTGAGTTTCCGTTATTGCCTTCTGAATTATACTATTTCTGTGGCTGTACTGCATTTTCAAATAAATCTTTTGAAAATAATCCTAATACTCATTATTCATATTAGGTTGTTCCGAAAGTTCTATCGCTTATTCTAAAAAATTCGTAACTGCTCGGTATATGAACGTGCTTATTTATGAAAAATGTCACCAGACAGAAAAATTTATCTAGCTTCTAAAGGCATCTTTGCTGCTCTTTGACAACAGGGAAAACAAAAGATAAAAATTAGAAAAGGAGGCCACTAAGTCCCATCCCACTTCTCAAAAAGAAATCGTCAAAAACCTGAAATGCTGCAGAAAAATTTGAGAGCATGCTTCTTTCAGGTTTTTAAGCTGCTCTTTCCAACAGTGTCAACTTTGTATTGACTGAGCCTTTCTACGAAAGGTTATGGTTTTCGTAAAAAATGCAAAAAACAACGAAAATAATTTCTGCATTATTCATAACAGTCATGACTTTCTACAGAAAGGCTCAATCAACACAAATTTGGCACTGCTGGTTACGATTTTTTGAAAAACTGGCGAACGAACTTTTGCACCCACCTAATATATTAGGTTGGCTAGAAAGTTCTTGCGTAATTCAAACAAAATTCAATAACTTTTTAATGACTAAACCTAAATTCACAATCTTGTTCTCTGAAAATATTAGAAGGCCTGCGCTCCAAAATGGATGTTTAAGCGCAAGATTTCATGAGCTAGTCCCCGAGAACGAAGCTCTCAAATATGGGACTTCAAAATTTGCAATTTTGAGTTTGGTGCCAGAAAATCGCAGAGTGTCGCTAGTTAGCCGAAAAAAATCTGTAAAAATTACTTACACTGCAGAAGTCCATAAGTTACTTTGGAAGGCTTTGATCTTGCACGGTGAAGCAAAAACAAAAAATTCGTGAAATAGTCATTTTGCGGAAAAAATCCACTCATTACCGCAGTTTTTCGGCAAAAACTATTTTTTACACTCCAAAAAAACGTCGCAAAGTTCTAAATAGGCAATATGTCTTATTTCTGTTTGCAAACTGTGTTGTTGTGGAAAAATTACATCGATAAGGGGATTTATCCTGTAAAATGACAAATTCCACAAATTTTTTGTTTTCGCATTCCCATGCGAGTTTGAAGCCTGCTAAAATAACGCATGGGCTTTTGCAGTGTAATTAATTTTTACAGATTTTTTTTCGGCTAGCTAGCGACACTCTGCGATTTTCTGGCACCAAACTCAAAATTGCAAATTTTGAAGTCCCATATTTGAGAGCTTCGTTCTCGGGGACTAGCTCATGAAATCTTGCGCTTAAACATCCATTTTGGAGCGCAGGCCTTCTAATGTTTTTAGAGAACAAGATTGTGAGTTTAGGTTTAGTCATTGAAAAGTTATTGAATTTTGTTTGAATTACGCAAGAACTTTCTAGCCAACCTAATATAAGATTTATTCAGCCTTTTCAAAGCTCAACACATTTGCTAAGACAACTCTCGTATGCCTTACCCCTTTCCCATAAAAAATTGGATTTTGAGTCAAAATTTTCTTCGACAGCGGTTTTAACTTCTCCATTGTTTGGAAACTGAATTCCACCCAAGTGGGACTCGAGGTTTTCAAAAAAAGGAAGCTGAGGCCGATCTGGAGAGTATGGGAGATTGTTGATCAATTTGTAACACAGCTCTTAGAATTTCAACGTGCTACGCAGGACTTGTAGACGGTTTCGCCGTCTTGATGAAAAACTACTTTATTCTTAGAGTAGGGATCTTTTGGAGAGATTGTTCTTATGGAGACGATCCTAAAATCTGACATAATGCTTGTCATAGACCGTTTTGCCCGCTTCAAAGTAGTCGATCATCGGAGTCCTCCTGGAATCCCAAGCGTAGCCAGAATCTTTCGAGTTCGGTTTTTTCACTGGCAGTATAGCTTTAAAGTTGGTTTTGCTTTTTCCTCTGGTAGTAGAAATTCGCGACATTTTTTTTTTGGATTTTTCACAGTAATGGTGGACTTATGCTTTGTCTACGGCCGAATCGCCTTCAACACTCCTAAGATTTCTCCGGACTTGGTCAAAACCTCATTAGATACCAAGATGCAAGTCGGCTTTTCTAAAATAGTGAGCGCTTGTCGCACTTTATGAGGTCTAGAGCTTCTTTATCTGCAGATTTTCGTGAATGAGACTGTGTATTTACTCGCTTCACGCTGATAACCAAAGAATTGGCTACCTGATACTTAAAGACGATTGTGCATCGTTAAATGTATCACTGTAACATGTTACACTTCGCTCAAACTGTCTTTATTAATTGCCGTTCGAGCAGGCAGGGCAAAGCAGATTTTTTGTGTTGGTTTGAACACCTAAGTAGCATTTTTTTCACAGTGCTAAATGAAAAAGCATGCTGTCAAACTCACCTTTCACTTCGATAGCGTTGACTATGGAGGTGCTTGATAATCGCACAAGTTCCCTGCAACTATGGTTGCAATCATTCACTTTTCCACTCATATAAATGAGCGACAGAAAATAAAATGCTAATTTCTTGTTGTTTTCGGATCCTTTAGCTTGAGTGTACAAGAAAAAAGTTTCACAAAATTCAAATTCGATGTATTTAAAGGCAGTGTTCGAGCAAAATCGATTTATAGAAAATCCACTTCGGAATTCTAAGAACTTACCGGGGGTTATTCGCCACGCTGAATCTGAAAATCTACATTAGAAGGCGCGAAAAGGGTGAGAACATGCGTTTTTCAAAGCCTTTCATTTCGAAATCCGACGGTCCCCGCCAAGGTTGAGACGCAGAGTAAGCGGGACCCTACGTTAGACAGTGGCGGCATGCGTACACTACCGCAGAACAGGAATTTAAAACAGATGGAGAACGCCGCCCTAAGGCGCAAGTTTCAAAGAAACCGCAGCTCAGGGATATATTTACTATCTCAATTTCACGAGTACAAGAGTATCCACCTGTTTTCTTTTCTCAAGACTCTATTAGCCTGAACACATCAATTAATTTTTGAACCAAAGGACCCTTTACGTTCTGCCATATCTAAAAGAAGTTTGTGGGAGATCCATTTTGCGAAGTGCAGTCGTGCTGCCATGCTGCCTGCTTGAAAAATGAAAGAGGTGCGTCGTGTACTGTGAGATTAATGAAGAGTCCTCAAAAAGTTCGCAAATAACCTCTAATTGTAAATCACTTATCTACATCACAGACATGCAAATAAAGACAGATAGGTACAATTGTCGACTTGAAGTATTGGGAACAAAGAAGGCTACATATTAGTAGTACGATAGTGCGATAGATCAGCAAGTTTGCTAAGATAAATTTTGTATTTTATAATACCTTTACTTAGCTTGGATAAAATGGTGCGGTATTTTCTTTGTGGACTCAAAAAGTTTGCAGAATAGGATCTTGGTGACCGTACTCTTTTGATATGTGATATCCTGATATCCTCGCATCTGATGAGTTTGCCTAAGAATGCTAGTGATGTCGAATGGTCTTGGCCAGCTCCATCATTTTTGCACAATAGATGTCAGTTTGATCTCTGTCGGTGCAACTATTAGGTTGTTTGAAAATTAATGCAGGTTTTGCACATACTCACTTCAAAGCGTCATAACTCCTTTAAGTCTGCATATTTTAGAATGAGGTAAAAAATACTGTGATCAGCAAGTCTTTTTCTATTTGCTCCATTTTCTTATGTAACTGTAGCTCCAACAAGCAGATTACTGGCAGCCAGAAAGTAAAAAGAAATTTTTTGACAAGGTCATACTTGGCAAGTTGTAAACTCCTACCGAGTATGAGTGTTCAGAAACTTCTGTAGCTTATAGCCACGGAAAAGTACTACATATATAGCTATGCAGAAGATTTTTTAGAGATCTTCTGCGAAAGAAAAATTTGTGGAATCAAAATTTTCCATTTTTCGATATTTTCTCCACGGCTGAGATCTCCGATAATTTTGACTTTTTTATTAACTCATCAAAAATAAGCCTGGGAGGTACCGGTTGAGATAATATTTGACGGCACTGGCCTCACTCTTTGAGTACGAGGAGAGACTTTCACGATTTTCTTTAGAAAAGTTTTCTACGCCATGAAGTGGCCGCGACAATTATTTACACTAAAGCCTCAGTTTCTCTACTCTCATAATCGTTCAAAAGAAGCGCTGCTATCTGTTTTGTAAATTCACTCAATGTCTTGCTTCAGCTATATTATCATGGAAATACCCCCCTTGCCGAATAAGCTCAAGCCAAAATAGTGCAAAGGGTAAATTTAATAATTTGAAGCTTCATCTTCGGATGGTTGTAGATTTTGAACAAACGAAGTTGGTCGTAGAAGTAGTATATATAAGAGAGAGCAGGAAGAGCGGCTTCTTCTAGTATGCGAATTTGGTCGAAAGATGGACATACACAGAAGGACGATCCTCTTGAAACTGCATTTGCAGAAACCTGCATTAATTACCGGACAACCTAATACTTTTCGTAAGCTTTCACAACCGCTATTTTTCTCACAAAAGCGCTGCACAAGTAACGAACGTAGTTTTGAGATTAACGTTTCAAGACGAGCATTCTTGTATGCAACATTTTCAAAAGTCACGGTTACAAGATGGAATTTACAGGGTTGGGGGAATTCTTTGAACACGGTATTTTCAACGTAATAATGAAGCTAGACAAGATGATCACATGAAATCAATAGGTAATGTTTATGCTACACAAAAGTGGCTTTACAATTCAAAAATTATTCCTCTGACGCTAGCACAAGCTCGGAAACGCTTGGAAACGCTGTCTATGGTGGCACGGAGGTGCTTCGCGTCGATTTCTTCCAACGCTTTCTGAAGAGCAAGTTGCAGAGACCTCCACTGTTTTGCGTGAGTGAGCGCAGGCTTCGGCCTAAAGAACTGACCAGACCCTATAGTCGAGAGGATTCAGACTGGGCGAAAACGAGGCTATTCCGCAAAAGTAGCGAAGACCTTAAAGTTGTTTTGGAGCCAAGTTTGAACAACATTCGCTTTGTGCGCAGGTGCGGTACCTGCTGGAAGCACCAATCTTTCCCTGCAAAGTGGATTTTGGTCTACGGCATCAGTTGCTTCATCAGAATGCTATCCAACTATGTAGCAGCGTCCACCTTGATGCCCTGAGGCGCTGAGATCAGTGGCATCTTACCGCCGGAAGTGATCGCCACCCAAACCATCAGAAAAACCGGATGAGACTCTTCTTTGGCAGGTCAACCCCTGCTGATGGCTTCTCAGAGCGAATAGGATATGATTCTCATGTTTTGGAGATTGAAAACCTGTTTTACGGTAAGAATTTTATCGTCAGAAAAGAGTGCCGTTCTGTGGCATGTCTTGGAGAAACGTTCAAGCAGTTGATGGCTTCTGCGCAGTCAATTCAGCTTCGTGTCCTCCCAAAAAGCATGAAAATTTAGCATCCTGAAAAGCTTCGTCGCAGGGCCCTCTTTTACGATGTCGGAGACTGTCTTGCCAGAAATGGACCGCTCTGAAAACAGCTCAATCAAGCTTTGTCGAGGATTGCGACGAAGGCGTTGGCAAACGATTTTCAAAATTTCGTTACTGTCCACAGTAGCCAATTTACCACTCATACAACACTCCTGGGTGCTGTTGATATCCTGGAAACGACGCAAGATGGAAAAGACCCTGATCTGTAAAATTTAGGGAACCCTCGCTTTTTACTGGTCAGCCATCCTCTCCTCGTGCATCTCCTCCACCAACGCTCGCTCCTTTCCAGAAGGCATATCTCCGACAGGAAGAAAGCTAGTAGTCCAGTTTTTTGGGCTTGTACTCAAGAGTTTAGGAAGCAAAAACATATAATTAGCATACAAAAATTTGTGGAAAAGCCGAACATACAAGGGCATCAAAAATTGTTCAAGGATTTTCCCCAACCCTGTTTACTTGCAAAGGTCTACTTTATAGAGCTTATTTTTTGCGTTATATACAAATGTGATCTTCCAAGTGAAATTTTTGCTTTCTATTTTGCCTATACTATGTTTGTTTAGGTGAAACGAAAAACAACATTACGGAAGTATGGGAACATGAAGACAGCCAAGGGCGCTTCTGCTACAGGTTAGTGAATTTCCGACTGCCTCAATTGTAAAACTTTGTTTACTTGAGGTCTTATAACAGTGAAAAAGATGCAAACTCTGACTGAGGTTCATCTTACTACATCAGGAGTACGTGATTGTGTGTGCCCAAAGAGGATTAAATAATCGCGTTTTTCGATGATTTGTGGAGGAGCGGAAGTAAAGGTTACGAAGAAACGGAAAACATCCAAAAATTTTCGTCAATTGATCTCGAATTCAAAACAAAAACAATACTTTAGAATAAATAACAAATATCAATAATAACCATTGAAAAAATATCAAAGCTGTGTGTGTATGTATGTGTGCATGTGTGTGTATGTGTGTATGTGTGTGTTGTGTGTGTGTTGTGTGTGTGTGTGTAATCGATCCAAACTTTGCGCACATACACTGGTAGCGCAGGCTACTTTGGGTATCGACAGATAACAATAGTAACATATCTATCAAATTTTTTGCAAAAATTGAGCTAAGTAGTTGTGAGTTGGCACATTGAGCAAGTGAGCATGGCTGTATCGCGTAGATGAAACAGTTTGGACAAAGAGATGTTGTTAAAAATCTTCGAGGCGAAAAAAATGCTTCAATAAACGTTTGGAATGCCATGTCAAAATTGAACTGGAACACGTTGATTTTTCTTCTGACAAGGGAAAGAGGGTCGGTCGAATGTGGCTCTCTGAGATGCGCATTACGCTGATTTTAGACTAATCTTGCATTCAAGTTTTGCACCAAAAAAACTTCAAGTTCTCGCCCAGAGGCCCGCACCAGATAGCAAAGGCAGATTTGGAATTAACGTTCCAAGCTCTACAAGATAGTGTACATCACATTTTAGAAGGCCACTTCAACCAACGTTCCTCTTCTTGTAAGACGTTGCTGGTAGACAGCCTTCACAGTGCTTTCGAAAATTTCTTTTCAAACTAAAGCACTTTTCGAAAACTTTTGGGAGATGGGTCTAGATAGAAGAGTGCCCAAATTTCTTCTCAGCGTGTAAGAACGATGGCGTTTTAGTTTTCGTTTTTCTTTGAATTTGTCCTTATTTTCACGCTACTTATTCAGTAACAATAGCAACTAATTTGGCGTAAATTCCAACTTGAAAAACGTTCATCACCAAAGTGTATCTTTGTTGTTCTCACGTTTTCATTTTCTCTCAAATATTTCCCTGTACATCAGGTTCTCTTTTCGCGACTAGAATCTAGCGACCGACCTAACACTAGCTGATTCCATTATAAGTCACGGAACATGTTATCAAAACATGCAGTACTTGCACGATATGTCATCGCCTTTCATAAAATGAGGAAAGTTTGCCGGTCTAGTCAATAAGACCAGCAGGAAAATCTCAGCCACACATCCAAATGTCTTTTTGCGCCCATCAAATTGACATCGGAAGAGCGGATCACTTTTGGAGTGGTTGTAGGAGTTGATAAGCAGTTGGATCCAGATCAAACGTCCATCGAACTTGAGTCTAACACTGAGCAATCTTGACCTTTATAAAATTGCCCAAATCTATTTCCTTATCAGTCTCCCAAAGCTCATGCCCTACATCCGACAACAGCGGTTCGAGCATCCCCACAATTTTCTTAATATCTTCTCTGCTTCTAATATGGTGATCGATCTGCTGCGCACAGAAGGATCATGCGGTTGTAACGGACATTTCTTTTGCGCTGCAGACGGGCATAAAAAAGAAGGGGGCCTGTGTTTAAAGATCAACGATCGCAATGAGCTTGTTCGCATTTTTGCAAAGTGCGCGCTTGCAATAAAGTTCAGAGATGAACCTCTTGATATGGCGAAATCCTTCGCGCCACTAAGGCCTCGAACCTGATATACATGACACCAAACGCCTGCTTCCTTACTGCTCTACTGATTGAGTTAGTACCCGGTTCCCTGCAACGGCTAATTCAGCGTTTCAAAGCAGTGTAGGCATGCATGATTCAATAACACAAGTATGCACAATCAAAAGCTTACTCATATGATACCTACGCATAATCAAAACGCAATTATAGCACTGTGCAAAAAAAGAATGAATTGTTTGCAAAAGGAAGAAAAGGCAATAAGCAATAGTGCGCAAGAAAATTTGGCGTCGCATTGTAAGTCGACATGGCTGTCGTGCATCAGTGGCATTTCTGCCGGTCACTGACGCACGGCCGCTCGACCTACAATACATACATAACGCCAAATCACACGACTGCGATGTCGACTTGAATGAAAAAATTTTTTGGCTACCACAAGAACATTAAACTGCGCAGGACCGAAACCTTCAACAGTCCAAACATCATGCCGACCTTCCGCCACTCCACTGTGCTCGGTGCTGTTCTTTTCATAAGGTTATTAAAGTTTTGTACCATGATTGGATGGGGATTTTCTGATCAATCGCTTCCTTAGCAATGCGCTGAGGCACCGTTAGCTTCCTCAGCTGACCTAAGACGGAGGTTCTCTAAGTGCTGCAGTCTCGATGATTTTACGATCACCAGACATGTGTACGGCATGAAGCCTTTACACCAAGGCATAAAAAGGATCTTTTCATTTGCCTTTATATAAGTTTAGTATAAATAGAATGTTGCGCCCACTTTAGTGCTCAGTTCATTGTTTGCAGGGTGACCACCAAAGATAAGGACTACATATACTACAGGTTCGATGAAGGATTCTGCGAGGTGAGTATTGCCAAAGTTATTCGTACGCAAGACACAGCACACAGATGTACTGAAGTCGAGCTAGACTTCCACTTTGGAACAGTATCAAATACCATCGTAAACATCTGACAGAGACATACAAGCATTTGATTCCCAAACCTACTCAACTTGTCCATCAAAAATTACTGACTTGCCTTAACTTGCTTTTTCTCACAAGTGCTTCGATTTAAGATAATAAGAAACGAACGATGCTTCTAGAGCGCACACTTGATCTTTGGATACAAAATTTGAACTATATGTAATTCACTTCCGACTATGATTTATAGGAAGTTTTGGAATAATGTTTTACAATACATGTTATCAGATTTGGTGATGGGAGGCGTGCAAGTGGTACCCGGGCAGCCGACTGTTGCCACAGCCAGCCGCCAGAGCTGCCGGCAAAGCCGCTGCAGATGGTACAGTGATTACGCTCGTCTCTAAAACCCTTGCCGAGAGGTTTCCTCGCACCTCGTTGAGCCGAGGTGAGATACAGCCTCAGGGAGAGCGTGATATCCTCGATATCTATATCATCTCAAACAGCGGAAAATTTATATTACAATGAGTAGCATGCAGTATACGAAACTGTACCGGAAGGTTTCCAAAATTTGCAAACACTTACAAAAATCAATGATATAAATTTAAGGCATTTTGATTTCTTGGTTAAGCTGCTCCTACATCAGCATACGTGGCGTAATTTTACCTTCTATTAATGACCTACTCGACTTGTTTGACCTACTTTGGCTTATTCAGCTCGCTTAACATCACTAAGTTAAGACATTAGTACAGCCTTTTCACATTGTTTTATCCACAACTTGTCCTGTAGCTGTTCTTCGTTCCCCGTCGTTCAAAGCAAAAAAAAAAAGATTCCGGAAGTGAAGATTGCTTGAATTTTTTAGCTTCTGGTTTGATATTCAAAACGATTTGTTTGCGAACATTTTCCTCTAGAAAAAAGAATATCTTCCGTATTACTTTGTCTGTTTGCATGGTTCTCAAAAAATACGATTTCTTCGCTGTTCAAGACGATATAGATATCCAGGATATCAGCCTATCCGTGTGGCTGATATCGCACCTCAGCGCGTTTGGTGATTTTGTGATTTCTAGACCATCACAAAACCGAGGAGCAGCATATATTTCTCATGGTAATTGGTATATATTTATTAGGAATTTGCGTCAATTTTTAGATTTGATTATCTTGAACTATTTAAGCGCTCATAAATCTATCAATTCAGTCAGAAATTCCAAATACAACTCACCTCTTTCTTAGGACATAAATATTTCTACAATATTGGGTTGTTCCATTAGTCATTTTATAAGTGATTCTTTACTGCCATAAGCCATTTTCTCGTAAATTTCTCATGGTAATCGGTACATTTTTCGATAGAGCAAAAGAATCTCTACAAGATGACGTTTAAAGGATAACAACAAGTGTAATCCATACAAAGCTTGAATTCGGAATCTAAAAACACCAAAAAAAAACTTAGAAAAAACTATATTCACTAAGTATTCGTAATGTGACCCTATTTTGTTTTTTGATTTCTAGCCATGAAAGTTTCGACGAATGTTAGCATAACCATCGATGTAAAGATTATGAACCTGAGCCATTCAGAGGTCCATAAGGTTTCACTGAGTTGGGAACCGATTTTTCGTGCATTTGATAAATTTCTAATTTTGTCTTCAAACTTCACATGTATCAAACTTACTGGGACCGGGACGTCATCTTGTAGAATAAGGCATACTCTATCAATTAGTTGCTTACGCTCCAATTCGAACAGCGAAACCAACTTTCCTCGATATGAAGAACAACTTATGGGACAACCTAATAGTGAGAATCTGAGAAATATTATATTTTCAATTTACGACTGAGAAAAAAATTAGACATGTTAGTGTTGGAAGAAGGCTTCAAGTCGCCTCTTTTCCATGCATGCTTGTTACCACTGTGGGTAGATGCGTTCCATAAGAGCAAGAGGGTGGTTATTGCTACAAATGTTTTACTGCATTATTAAATTTGAACTATGCTTTCTTTGGGTTTTTAATTGGTTTTTTTTCATTAGTTTTGTGCATATTGATGTTTTTTTCTGTCGCTGAACAAAGTGCTGAATCAGAATACTTCAAAGTAATTCCTGGAATAGTTGTGCAAGGTTATGGGAGCTTTCGTTTCTAAACAAGCTCGAAGCCAACGCATGTAGAGCCGTGCTAAACTCACTCTTTTCGCACTTCGTGTTAGCCAGTCAAGCACAGCTTTGACCTTTGCCAACAAAAAAGAGAATGTGTCAGCTTTTCCCTTACGAGGGTAGCACAATTCCAGGTGTTCGAGATAAAATATTGAAAGTTTTTGCAACTGCCTTTACAGGAAGTTGGGTGCTATTTGGACAAGGATGGCGATGAATATTGTTGCTGCAATACAGATTTCTGCAATTATAACTTTACATCGATCACTACTACTATCTCCACACATAAGCCTTCGACTTTATCCACTAAAATGTCGCCTCGTAGTTCTAAAGCTTCACCTACACCACTATCTACAAATCCTCCTCCTTTCTCATCCCCGGCTTCATCAACAACTCTTTCAATATCGCAACCTATATTCAATTGTTACTTTTTCCTTGTACAGAGTGTTCTTATCATTTTGTACAACACAGCAGCATGCACCGTCTAGAATGTACTCATGAGAAATTTACTTTAAGCCCGTTTTCTTGAGCCGGTAAATTTTAGAAGTTTTGTTGTAAATGTACGAAGCTATGCGAAATTTATCCCAATCCAGTGATAACCCTTTTGTGTGCTAATGTTCAAGATGAGTCAACTAAAGAACCGTTATTTACCGTGTACCTGTACTTTCAGTAAAGCATGAGAAATTGAAGTTAGTTTGTTTATTTATGTCGCGCGAATGCTCTTCGGATAAAGATTGCTAGTCTTTTCCTTCGTTGACATCTTGCAGAATGATTTGAGTATAATGATAGGGCAGTAGTCTTCGACTAGGCATAAAGCCAAAAGTTATCACATTTTCAAAATCCTTGTTGTAATATTTGATCACCGAGAGTGAAGCGCTGCAACGCTAGCTGTGAATGACAAATAACATAAAGGACTGTTGAGCGGGTCTTAACGTTTTGGCAGCTGAATCAGACCTCTAGCTACAGCGTTGCACGGATTTTTGAAATGAAGAAAAGACATTGGCTGAACTGCCATGATTTTTGCTTTTTTTATCAACTTTTTTGATGAAGTTGTTTTTGTCTTATTCAAAGTTTACGATTCGTTGTGTACAAATATTGAACTCGATATGAGGAAGTTTTTATAACCTAAGAACACATGATGTATTATCTTATTTGAGACTTCGATCCCTTGTAAGGTTCACTCCAATATTCATAAGCTGACATCATAAGACATAACAATGACAGAAATTGCCGTTGCGAAACACTGCAAGTGAGATATGCGACCAAGGGAGGTCACAATTGCTCATAACTCCTTCAATTTCTTGAATAATTACGGATTATAATTAGTAAAGAGACAAGATTTTTTTCAAAAAGTATCATTTGTTGTCGTGTTGCCAAGAGTTTTCCAAAAGTAACGTGACATGACATCTCCTTGTAACAGATTATCATCTTACCCTGTGATAAGCCATCATAAAACAATAATTTCGTAATAAGTTGCGATAAGACATCGTGTGAACATAGTGCTACCCTTGCCAACTATCTCTTGACTGCAAAAAGAATGCTGCACGTAGAAGTCACGCAGTAACTTATCTGTGCAAATGGAACAACTTTTCAGTTTACATGGATTGTACCTAAAAGTGTCTGTAAACGGAATCCTTACGATATGTGCTATATGATCTAGAATGATAATGCTGCACAACCCTCAGGTAACTTGCAGTGCTGGCAATAACTCTTTACAAAGTCATTAAAGTGTAGAATGCGCTGAACACTAGCACCTCAAAAATTCATTGAATAAATAAACAATGCTATGTATGCTAACAATGTATTTCTTCTAAATAAGAAACGATACAACCTGTCACAGAACCGGCTGTTATACAACCGGCATTCTATGGAGTGGCCTAATTTCCATCAGTGGTCTCTGAATCAAATTGATATCTAGGTAATCTAGTAATTTTAAACTTTAAGGGTTTCAGTCCAAATAATCTGGTCAACCAGGCAAAACAATTAGTGAAGAATTTTTTCAAAATTTCATCACATAAGTAACAAATAAACAACCCTGGGAGAATGAGTTTTCCCACATGTCTTCGAGTAGCTTACATAAGTCTCAAAAAATGCGCAGGTGAATTGCTTTCATCTTCAGATAACTGACGTAATTTCTCAGATTCCTAAATTTTCAAACATAAGTGGTAATCAGTTTCAGTGTCTTGATAGATCATGTACTCGGATTGTTGAAATCATTTTCCTAGCAAGCAGCTGCTCAAGTACTGGTACGGTTCATCCAGTGAAAAGATGTGTTGAATAAACCTTGCCTTCAGCAGCCACTAGTGGTTGTTTACTGTTTGATTATCGAGCTTATTTTTACTTGGTGTAAAAAATATGTTTTAAGTGGTTTTCGGCCTCCACTGTTTGCCTCAAATTGGAATTTTTCCTAGCCATAACATCAACAAATGGATCAGCCATTGCTGCCGTCTAATAAGCTTAACCCGTTTGACTACTGTCTGTCTATCGGGCCAAGGAATTTATAAACTCCTACTTGGAGAATTCAGAATCCGTTAGCTCCTTAATAGTGAATATAAAGATCTGCTAAATACGATCAGGTCTGCACTACTCGCCAGTCGCTCGGACAATCGCCGGCTTCCTTCACTACTGCTTGCGACCCAACAGCCTCGATCCTTCTCGAATCCTTCGTTGTCTTTCGCTTATTTTTATTTCATTTTCTCTAATTTTACAAATACAAGAAAGTTGGCGATTTGGGCATGTCTTCACTAAAACTCACGCAAGGGTGATTATCCTACAGCACCAGCTGGACAGTAGATACATGTTCTAGATGGAAATAGTACAATGCAAATTGATTTCGATTGTTTATGCTTACCGTTGCTAGTTTGACTTACATGGATGAAAAAATGAATGTAAATAACTGCACCTTAAAATATTCTGTCCTCTCATATCAGTGCATCAATTAAAACTGTAAAAAAAGTCTTCGTAGTTTATGAACACATTTTATTGCTGCCTTTGGTCAGATGGCAACTGTTCTGGTCGCTAATGTCCTTTTTGCTATTTTCAGCAACTCTCATGCAATTTGGTGTTATGTAGGTAAAAATTTACATTTATTTGTTACCTGCACTTCAACGAAAATACAAAAATGAAACATCATGGTTAAGAAAAATGCTATTCTGAAACCAAACGTGCGTTATCAAAGGCAAATCATCGGAAAACGTCAATTAATGAGAGTTTGGATTTTGAGTGATAAAAACTTCAATGAATCTTGTTCTTTGCGTTTTTCTCCCCTATTTCTTGTGCTTCCTGTAGTTGATTGCAAGTTTTTAGAGGATGATTAGCAGCACATTATATAAGTTCCTTGAAAGCTTGCCTGAGACTTAAGCCAGTTTTTTCCTCTCTTTGTTACGGCGTTTAGCGATGCAAAAAAAAGAGAAATTTTGCGATAATCTCAAGTGCAGTCAAAAGAACTTTTTCCGACATTGAGTGCTCTTGGAGTCTCTAAACGGAAAAGTAAGAAAAAAGATAAGTAAGGCAGACATTTGAAGCTTACAATGTACCAAAAATGTTGTTTTGCTTGGTTATGTTACAGTATAATAAGTTTAATTTTCAAAGATCAGATACTGAACATTGAAAAAGCTCATCGTTACAGTGTTTAATTATGATAATAATCTCTTTAGTTACGGTAAGAGCCTTTGTCTGTTGCACACATGAGGGCAGGACAGAAGCGATAACTGCGTCAGCTCATATATCAATAAGGGTAAAGGTATAGTAAAGGGTTTCCTTCATTACTGTAGGATTACGGTGGAAAGAAATTATCGCCTTTATCAAAGCAAAACCCGTTATGATGAATGCTGGCATTTAAGGTAAAAATCTGAAGACCTTGAATATGTTGGCGATAAAGAGTCTCAGAAATTTCAAGGCTTTCTACACTTCTGGAAGGCCGCTCAAGCCATGTAATTAGAGTTTAAGGATCTGAAAAAAAAAACAACTATTGCGGCATATCTGAGTTGACTTCTGAAACAGTGTTATTACCGTCATGTATAAATCGAGTACATTGGAAGTGCAATTCTGATTTGACTGTTTTCAAGTTTTTCTCACGTCAGAATATTCTAAGAAACAAAAGTTGTCGTTGCGAAGGCCTATTGAAGGCAGTAATTCGGGAAAATTGCGACTGCGGGCTTCCCATGACTACATGGCCTTTTGGACCAGCTGAGTCCGGTACTGCGCTTGAAAAGTCAAAAAAGTGCTTTTTTAGCTTTTCCGGACTTGGAGATTGCTGGGGAGGCGGAGCGAGGGATTCACCCTAAAATGAGCACCCGGCTGCCGAAGACTGTAACTCCACCTATTTTGGCGGCAAACTGTATCGCATGGCTGCCTAGGCTGATCAGCCAATTACCGCCAAAATAGGTAGAGTTACATCTCCAGCAGACAGTTGCTCCTTTTGGGGTGAATCCCTCCCCTTCTCCAGCAATTTCCGAGGCTCGGAATCGCCAAAAAGCACTTTTTTTGACCTTTCAAGCACAGTACTGGACTTAGCTGGTCCAGAAGGCCATGTAGTTGTATGAAGCCCGTAGTCGCAATTTTCCCGAGCCACTGCCTTTGAGTAGAGTTTTTTCTGCACTGAACACAAGTGCACTAATCATGTTATCAAATAAAATTTCCTACCTTCTACTTCGCTAGTTTTCATGTCTTTAAGGTGAAACCAAAAACAACTCCACTGATATACACCCATGGGACAGCCCAGCGAATTTTTGCTACAGGTCAGCATGATTCCGACTGCCTTATTTAGCTATTTTGGTTTTTTTAGATGATAATAGCAATCAGCTGCAAACTCTGTTCGCGATTCATCTTAGCCTACCTTAGGAGTAGTAACCATGTCTGCAGAAAGTGCTCCCATCATATTCTGAAAAAATTAGTATCAGCTTGTATAGTATCAAACTCGTTGTAAATCTTTACTTACCTCTACCTTTACCTTTATCTTTATTTACCTTTACTTTACGTTTTTGCTCAATCTAATGTGTTCATCGGCTAGGTTTGAGACTTCTTTTGAATATAGTTAGAACCACTGAAACAATGTTTGCCTAAAGAAAGGGGCGAAACGAAATTCTCAGCATTATAATGTTTTTATAATTAATTAAACCTGTTGCGTTTTACGATCGTAAAATATGAGTGCGACAAACACACTAACATGGTACTCTATGCTGCGGAAAAACAAATTTTCCAATCCATCTGCCTCGATATCACTCTGAAAGAGGGGGACGCAATTACTATAGTGCTCATTTCAATGTTTCCAGGATGACTACTAAAAGTAGAGATTACATATACTACATGTTCGATAATGGCATCTGCGAGGTGAGCGTTAGCATCACTAGTACCAAATCAATTCATTTTCCATTTTCGTGCGACCAACAAGCTGTTAATCTTTTTTCATTAATTGCTGGCACGAAATTTCAAGAGGGTTTACGATAAAATACGGAAATTTCTGCAATTGCCTTTACAGGGGGAGAGGGTTGAGTGCTGGTTGGACGAGGATGAAGCCGAATGGTGCTGCTGCAATACAGACCTGTGCAACTATAATTTTACATTACCCACCACTATATCATCTTCACTTACGAGTAAACCCACTGATGTATCACCTATTCATAGCTCTACACCTTCATTTACTATATCTACACATTCTTCTCTTTCCTCAATCCCGGCTCCAGCAACCACTTCTTCATTATCGCAACTTATATTCGATGGTTACTTTTTCTTTGTACAGAGTGTTTTTATCATTTTGTACAAAATGGCAACATATATCTAGAAAGTACGCGTGAGTGATTCATTTTGCACCAGCTTTAACAGGGTTGTTTCAAAAGTTCTACCCGTTTTCGATACCTTTTTTTGAATTGCCGATTTTGGAGAAAGAAACCATTTTTCATAAACAATGCTTACAACATTCAAAAGCTCTTTACTTCTAGTTTTTCAGGCATATTTTCATTTACATATGTCTTTGTTCGCTGTGTGGTTGCGTACTTTGAAAGGACAGCGAAACAAATGTGAAAACTCTCGTCTTTGCTCTATCGCCGTGACATCTACAGCCAAAAGAAACAATTTCTTCTAAAACATACATAATTTTTGCTGGAGACTTGTGCTACGATTCAGAAAAATTTTGAACCTACAAATTTTAGTACAAACATAACCTGTTTCTATGGTTCCTTCAGGTCGCATAAAAATCGTAAACATATTGCAATCGCGGAACGTTTACTCTATATGGTAAAATTTGAGCTAGAACAACTGCTACTAGAAGAGGGAAAGATTTCCTGGTTTGTCAACGGCGAACAAAATCAAAAATTTCAAAAATTTGCATTTTTGCCGCCTCAGAAAGAGCAAAATAAGTGGGTCCTTTCGGATTTTTCAGTACAAAACTTTTATAAAAGAGTTTGATCAAATACAAAGTTAGCGGTACTGCTCAGTCGAATATGGGCTACACTGTGAGCAGTGCTTTTGCAACTCAGCTATATTCCAAATCAAGTTATGCTTTTGCAAAGTGAAGGTTTCTACAAGGAGATGTTCCTCTATTTTCGCCTATAAAACCTCCACAGTTACTGCAATACCTTAAAGAATGCGCAGAATAGCCAAAGATTTGTAGATTGTAATACAGTTATAGCAATTGCAAAGATTATTTCTGAGAAGAGTTACGGTGAATCCAATTCAAAGTTCGAAAACGGGTAGAACTTTTGAAACAACCCAATACAAAGATAGCAACAAACACTCCATTTCTGTAATAACCCAATGTGCTTATCTTGTTCTAATGACTTGACTTACTGAAATTCTGACTCGATACTGATTAATAAATCGTTGCTGATTATAAATCATTGTGCATTTGGAAACTCGGTGAATAGAAAAGTCAAGTTGGTTTGTCTTATTGCGAGCGGATGCTCTACAAAATAATGATTACTAATCCTTCCCTTTGTTATCGTGCAGAATGTTTCTTCTAATGGTACGACAGTGTGTATCAGACTTGTATAACCAAAAACTCACATTTTCTGAAGTCTTGTTTCAACATTTGAAATGATCGTAAATAAGACAGAGCAGCGCTCTAGAGCACGTTCCAAATAACAAGTAAGAAAAGCACTAACGAACGGGGTGCTACTAGTTTGTAGCTAAATCAGACGTCTAGCTACAGCGTTGCACGAACTGATGAAATAAAAAGTAGAAAAGATATCAAGTAATTTGCTGCAATTTTTGCTGTGGTAATAATCTTTCATTGACGAACTGCTTTTTGTATGCACTTCCGCTGCTTATGATACAATCCGTGAAAACTTTGAACTCAACGGGTAGTCCTATTACCTAATGACGCATAATATATCTTTACTGAAAGTTGCAACAATTTTGAGTATTAGTACTCCCATAGCTGACATAATGAGACATAAGTGTTGTGAAAGTTTGCCTCTTGCGAAACACTTTATGTTCAGCCAAAAAAGGTAGCTACTTACGCAGAGCTTCTTCAACTGCTTGATTTATATATGTCATGGGATCGAATTTTCTATCATTTATTGTAAGGGCGGCAAAGTTTTTTGTTTTCTTCGAAAA